>JBAMHV010000020.1:1417640-1429873 GCA_037177535.1 Pseudomugil gertrudae
GACACATCCTGATGGAAACGCTCTGTTTCTGGGTATAATCGTGTGAGGCCGGGCGGAGTAGGTACTAGTGGAAAAGCGCCATTACAAACCCTTTACCATCACCCTCTGGTGACATGACACACCTCAGCGTTTTACAAGATGGCTTTCTTTATTTGTGTTTGCTGGAATAATAGCTTTTGTACTTTGACACGTCACTGGTGTGCTACAAAAAAAGCCACCTCAGTCCCAGTTTGAGAAGGCACATTTACAAAATGTGCTGCTGTGTTGTAACGATTGGGTCAGTCCAACAAGACTCACAAAGCACTGTCCACAGCGGGGATTTGCACAACCTGTGAATGAGGTTTTTTTGTTTAATAAACCACAGTTTCAGTCTGAAAACTTTAAGAAAATGTGACGAGATGCACGAACCCCACTTTGGAGTTGTGCTTTAGGACCATTATGACTCTACTAATGACAACAGAGAAGGAAGGGGAGGGCGATACCAAGCTGAGGAATGCAGGTGTTTGTGTCAGTGGGCTTGGCTGTTGGCTCAGCGTTCATGTGTGTCTGGGCTGAATCCACAGAGGAAAGACATTTAAAATAAACCAGGAAAGGGAAAAACAAGTCCCAAATACGGGCCAACTAAACTAGAAAGCAGCTGAAAATCTGTGAATGAAATGAGTGTGAACAAAGTCAAACTACAGGTTAAAGTCAGAAACCTGTAACTTTCAGCTTGTTCTGCTACTAGCAGACTCATACTGACTGGGTTTCACTGGGACATTACTGGGTTTTTACACTCATTAAACAAGTATTAAGACTTCAATCTGAGGTAGATCTTTAAACGGATTACATGCAAACGCTCATGTGACAGATGACTTTAATCTCCCTGCTGTTAAGGGCAGGAAATCATGCCCACTATCAGTTAATTATCACAGCAAAGAGCAGGCGATCAGCAGATCGTCACCAGTAATCAATCTGGATGGCCTTAACTGATGAACTGAGAGATACAGCTCTTAATACAAAGTACCAGACCTAGCTGATGTAAGAACTATATAACCTTCCATCCAGTATCAGAATTATAACCATTTGCAATGCATTTAGCTTATTAAGTCTTGAAAATATTTTCTACAACGGCAGAAAGATGATTCTGAGATCTAAAGACACAAATTTATCCTGCGAGCTTCAGCATAAAAGTCAGATAACAGGAAACTTTTATGAGGATAAAAACAATAAAACAACAAGCAAACGATTAGCTTCAGCTCTGCTGTAGTTTATCGGTTATTTAAAAGAGTATATTCAAGCTGAACAACCTCAGCACTGCCTGGTGCCGTAGGTCAACAACTTCAACTTTTCTCTGCTAATATTACTTGGCTTTAAATTCCTTCCTCTGTCGGAAAGGCAACTTTTAGATTAATGGCCATGAGCGTCAGTGTATTAAACCATCAGCCTGGATCCTTCTAATCCCAGCTGAGCCCCCACAAAGCTGCAGGGACGGGAAATTGGGCAACACACCGTCAATCCTGCTATGCAACTCCCAGCTAAAGCAGCTAATCTGCTGCAGAGCAGATCAGAGCTCAGACTGTGTCCAGGCCTGTCTAACCCTCAACCATCACAAACTACCTCATCCAAACAGCCTGCTGGTACCAAACACACACACAACAAATCACATGCGAGTGCAAAGCAGACAGCCTGCAGGCAGTGGTATCCAAGTCTCAATTTGGAAGACAATATCTCCTCAATGTGAAGCAGCCACAGCATGCTGCAGCGTCGAAGGCCGGTCAGCTAAATCCGCATGACGTCAGAGTCCCACAAGAGTCACGTTAAACTTGACTCTTGGCGATAATCTGCGGTTAACTTGTTTCAGGAACTGACAAAACTTTGAGAAATGCTCATTGGATTGCCACAAACAGCCAAATAAAATCTATGTCGACTTACATTTAAAGCAAAGATAAGAATTAATAAAATTATTTCAAGCCTGGTTTGGTTAATCATGAGCAACTTATCCACTGGCCATTTTCTCAATGAACAATTCCTTCTGTCCAAATAACAAATGTACAAAAAAAACAGTGTAACTGTAATGAAACTGGCTTACGTTCATGCAAGTGTCAAATCTGCTCCTGACCAATGCTCAACAACACAAAGAGACAGTGTTTCCAAAGCTGGGGAAAGGAGGACCTGAAGAAAGCGTCATGAGATCATTTTAATGATACAGAAAAGCCAACATGACCCTGCACACCGCTAAATACTGGCTAAGGACCAGTCCTGCTCCTAAACTGGTATGAAACAAGACAGAAAACACTTCACGGGAAATACATCATCACACTTCTATGGAGCAGATTCACAAGCAAAATGCGTCCTATTGTCAAGAGGAGAGAAAAGTTCCCGGAAAAACAAGGACAGAAAACAGTTTGTGCTGCTTCGTTAGTCACCAGTTACCATTAAGGTCAGAGTAACACCAGCAGCACGTGCTGGGGATGCTGAAAAGACACCAAAGAAATATATTAACGTTAACAATGTGGACTTTAACATCTAACTGGCTGCTTTTGGAAGGATTTGGTCATAACATTTTTATAAAGAGAATACAGTGCATGAAAATCACTGTAAAATAATTTAAAAACTAAGATGATAAAAAATGTAAGAGGAACTGTGGTCATGAAGTAGAAAAATACAAAAAAAAACCCACAGACACAATATAATTATCCATATGCACTGTAATGTTGGGCAGTGGTTACAAAATAATCCCAGAAACACCCACAAATGCATAAATTAATAATTATTAAATTAAATAAACTTCTAAATTAAGCCAGTGGGAATCAGCTGATCCTTTGTGCAGAGCTGAGCCCCTCACTCTGTTCAGCTACAGAAACAAGTCACATCATCTCTGACAGAGTTCAGCCAAACCCACAAACTGAAGCTTCACAGTAGCTACAGTTCAGATGTCTAGCTCGGCGCCAGCTCTAACAAGGAACTAATTACATTTCCTGCCTGTTTTCTATGTCTGTGTACAAATAAGAAACAACAAAGAGGCAATTAGACATTTATCAGGTTGTGGAGAGGTTTTCTGCGTGAGATTTGAACACAACGCGGCAAACCTGCCGACGCTCTGCGTTCAGTCACAGCTTGCCTGCTAAATGCGAGTGTGTGTTGCATCTCACCGTGCGAGCGCTCGATGTCAGGGGTCCGTTGGCGAGGTAGGGGTTGCAGAGGTTCCCCAGGTCGGGGATCATGAAGAAGGGATACCCGACATACGTGGAAGGCTGGAAAAGACCTGCATCCTGCTGCCTCCTGAGCACTGAAACCAGTTCAACATCAGAGTTATTTTAACTGTGAAACATGTCTGACTTAACTTCTCCCTGCATGTTTTACCAGATAACAGCTCAACAAGTCTGAATAGACGATGAAGCAGTACAGAATAAATGTTCCTACATAAGAGCATATTACAGCTTTCAACGCAACTTTGACTTTAAATTACGTTAATGAACGAAAACAAACATTAACATCACATGTTGGGTGTGTGTGTGTGTGTGTGTGAGGAGCTTAAATGGTGCACTGCAAGTGATTTGACAGAGAGGGCAGTTATTGTGTAGCTTGTAAAAACTGCTGTTTAATGTGCTTTACGCTGGGACTCTGCAGGAGACTCCAGCCTGAGAAAATGACTCATAACATCAGCTCGGATTCTGGGAAAGTTAAGTGAGTCCCCATTAAATGTAAAAGCCTTTCAGTGCCCTACACCGGGGTTTAATTACATACATAGAGCCAACGTAACTTTAGAAGGACGTTTATGTTCACAGGAAAATAAAAGATTACAAAAAAACATGTAAATTTCTCATCATGACTGATGGTGGAGCCAAACGAGGATGTATGCATGTAAACAAACAAACACAAGGCCAGTTGTGGTGTTCTGAAGAACATTCACAAACATTTTATTATATCATAGAATGTAATATAATAAAATATGCACGTAGAAAAGTGACTAAACTGAAGTAAAACATATTATTACATGATAATATGTAAATAAAAAGATACTGCTGAGGCCATATGGTCAGGGTACGTGTAAATACATATGACAGAGGATATAGAGGGCGGTTTTCCAAATGTTTTTTTCATGAAATCTAATAAAATGCATCACGTTGGGACTGGAGTGTTGTGAAGAAAGCACAGAGATGTAATAAGAAATCACACTGACGAAGAGCACGCTCTCATCCTCAAATCCTAAATCGTTCATATCTTACACCCAGCAGAAATGCCAATTAACGAGCCGGTGTAGCGCTGAAAACTGATCCCCTGCAGAAATGAGTCACTCCTCATTTCTTAATATTGAGCTTCCAAGCAACCACGCTTTTTTTGCAATCTCTTCACAGGGTCTTGAGCAACACCTCTCTGTGCCCTCTGAAGGTCTTTCAAAGGTTTTCTTTAGAGCTTGGCCGTCTTTTCACTGATTTTCAGTGCAGTCCATTTCATAAATGTGTGTCTGTATTTCCTTTTTAAGCCACTTATGAGTCACTCAAACATAAAAAAAAAACGCTCCCAAAAGGGATGAATCAGTATTGAGTAACCCAACCGACCACAGTTTTACATGTTCAGGCACAGGCTGCCACACGGCTACAGAAAACCTTCAGCAGAGTCTGTTTACACACATGAAATGGGATTTTTTGCAGCAACAAGGTGATGCTCAAAGATCCATTTGCTGCAAACATTGCATTTATCTCA
The DNA here is from genome assembly GCA_037177535.1 of Pseudomugil gertrudae. NCBI lineage: Eukaryota > Metazoa > Chordata > Actinopteri > Atheriniformes > Pseudomugilidae > Pseudomugil > Pseudomugil gertrudae. Next base: position 1,422,330 of record JBAMHV010000020.1, read on the forward strand.
GCATACTATGAAAAATGGAACTCAGGCAAATGAAGGACAAAAAAAGTAATTTAATTCAATAAAAAAAAATTTAATCCCAAAGAGAAATTACAAAAATGTTACCAAGGGATCAGAGATCACTTACCAACAAATTTGTCCTTAAAACCTACCTACAACATACAACAATAAACCCGGCATTCAACTAAATCTTCATCTCTACGAACCTTTCGGGACCCTTACAAACAAACAGAATCAGCATTTGTGTCGTTTTCTGCAGTTCTGCGCATTTAAAACAGTAAAACTACAGTAAAGTTATTATCAGATTATTATTATAAGTATAAAGCATCTTATTATTTTACTGCGAGACATTGCAGATCATGCTTTTGATGAATTGGCTCAAAAAAGATGTGAAGCGCCCTGAGATGACACTGTCATGAAGTGGCGCTATATAAATAAAGTTGAATTGAATGTCCAAATGGTAGAAATTCCCTCAAGTGAACATTTAATTATTCTTAAATTATTTTATTCTATCAAGAAGAAGTCGCAGCCAATAAAGTTTTAAGCCTATTGCCAGTCTTGCTAACAACACTGGTGCAAAGACGTGCCAGATTCTTTCTCTCAATCACAAGAACGTCACTCCGTAAATGTCTGAGCGACGTGCACGTCTACCTGCTGAACGCGCTCTTTCGTAATCACAATGCAGGTGTGGCTTTTTATCAACACGTCAGACTCACTCTGAGGATTCATCAGATGTGCAAAGTGCTCTTAAACTGATGCCACATCAGGTGGAAGTTTGCTTTTAAACGGTGGGAGGTTCAGCAGGCTTTGTAATGAAAATCTAGAACAGTGAGCCACAACGATGTGCAGCTAGACACGCTCATAAAACCAGACTGCAGAGCCAGCTGAGTAATTACTAATTAATTAGTACGTAAAGTCGTTATAACTATTATTTAAGCTTAACTTTATTTTCATTTGAAGCTCAACACGACATTATTTACAATCAAGTAAACATCATTTTGGCATTAGGTTTGTTATTTTCCTCGCATGTGTCTGTTTGCTCAGAAAGCTCGACCTTTAACGGACACTTTGGGGGTGTTTACATGTGCAAAGAAGTGCCAGCATGGTCCGCCCCTTCAACTTCCTACAGACTGGCGTTCGCCCATCTAAGAGCAAAGCTATGAACATGCTGTAGTTACATAAACTAAAAAGTTAAGTTAAAATTTAGTCAGATTCGTAAGATGATGCACAGTGTCTGGATGCAATGTCTTTATGGAACAGCAAAGATAAACAGTGCAAAAATACGACATAAGACGCAATGCATCTTCTGCTCGACTGAAGCCCCGTGAGAAACAGTTTCCATGTCAGGGTGACCACGAAGAACCCGTTCTCCTACAGGAGAGTGGGTAGAAAACGCAGAGGCACGGAGTGAAAACAAATGGCAGCAGGTATTGTTGTGGTGAATCCTTCCCAGAGCTCAGACCTCAACATTAACGAAGCAGCATGGGATCATCTTTACAGAGCGTGGAACAAAAGGTAGTGAACATCCACAGAAAAGAGGAATCCCTCAGGAAGTCAGGAGACCTATTCAGAAGGTTGCTTAAAAGAAATTACAAGAAAGCTCGTCTACGAGGGTCTGGTATTCAGACCCAAACAAATTTATTTCCTGTTTATCTGACAGTATAAAAGGAATAAGCAGCAGATGTTTGCACAGTACGAGGCAGTTTCTTTAAAAACATGTTCAGCAGAAATTATTTTACAGGTTATGCTTTATTAAAGTGCGATAATAACCTTGCATAAAAAAGAAAACAGAGGAATGGTCTCAAAATAAATACCCAAATTCAACAATGAGTCACAGCTGTTATTCATGAGTAACTGGTTGATCAGGAACACAAGTATTTACATGATCTATGAATCTAAACCTTTAAAATGTCTAATTATTAAAATGTAAAGAAGCTGTAAAAAAAGCTCCTTGTGTTATTTTCTCTTTTCAGCAAGTTAAAAGGTCATAAAATATCATATAAATTGACATTTTATTTCAGAAGCTGGGAATATTTGCACCTCTGGCTGAAGCTCTAAAATGTTACTCAGAATACAAAAAAAATCCTGCATCCATACCTTCCTCAAACAGCTGGCTGCGTCTGGCCCTGGTCTCCACATCTGGATGGGTATTGGGACGTCTGTCTGCCTGCACACAGACCCACACACAGCGGCGTAAAGTCAGCCAGCACCAACGGCATCCCCATGTAAACTGGCCCCGCTGTACTCACCTCCGATTCAGAGCCGCTGTTGCTCTCCGACTCGTTGACCAGGGAGGACTTGACATCGTCCAGGTCCCGCTCGGCAGACACGTTCCGCTTCTCCTCCTGCTCCCCTTCGTCTTTAAACGCGATCAGCTCGTCGTTTGCGCCCAGGTCGTCCCCGTCTCCGCTCAGCTGCGGCATGTTTGGACGCTAGCTGCAAGGGCTAACGGTCGAAGCTGAGTTACACCGACTTTATACTTTGAGCAAACAATTGCCAAGATGACAAAAACACAAAAGAAAGTATTTAGCTCACATTAGTTGGGTGCTAATCGCCTCAAAGCCCGTGTTACTACGATGTTGGGTGTTTTTTTGGTGTGTTTCTGCGATGAATACACAGTCAAAGCGTCCCTAAAAACTAGCTAACGAGCTAGCTGGCTAGCTACCTGCGGCGTTTACATACACTTCAGCTTCTTGCGTTAAATTCCTGAGGTGTGGAAGTTCCGACTCGAGCAAAAATGAAAAGGCAGTCCAAACTGTACCGAGCACTGACACAAAATTATCCAAACAGTTAAAATATGTCATTAAAAACCACTCATTATTGCTGACGATACAAGTCCGAACGGAGTCTGAAAAGTTAATGTCCACTTCTGCACAGTTACTCCAGTGGAGAAAGTCGAGGCCGTTTCTGATTGAATCCAAGCATCTTTAGCTCCATTTGAACAATGCATCATTCCAACAAACGTCTGGATTTTAACGGTTATTCGCGCATAGTGCAGTTTGCCGCTTCGAGGCGTTTTCTGGTGGCCTGCGGGGCTGGGGGCTTGACGAACAGCCGGACGGGTTGGTGTCTCTGAAGCGGAGTGGAAGGAAAACGCTGCGGGGCTGCTGTCGGAATACAGCGAGGAGAAGAGGGGGGGCAAGAACCAGTGATTTTAACAGACCTGGGACCAGTTCAGATCATCAGCAGAGCGGAGAGCAGTTACAGGAACTGATCCCAGAGCAGGCACAACAGGTTGCGCCTATTTGCACAAAGACAGGAGGAAGGGAGGAGTTTAGATGGAAGAAAAGATACTTTTTGAGTTTAAAGCAGCATTTTATGCACTTTATTGACCCAAACACGAATTTTAAGCTGTTAAAGCGAACTGGAAAGACAAAAACAAACCTCAAGGTGCATCGCTTTAATGGCCAAGTTGTTTCCAGTCAGTAGAACTGAACCATGAATGTAAATGAGGGTTTGTTTGTGTAAGTCAGCCAACTCAGACATTTTAATTCAGCACAGTTATCAAGAACTTCATGTTAAAATTAAATGGTGGTATTTGGTGGATTATTTGGGACCCCTAAGGAGACACCACTGTGTCAAAAACAAAAACAAAACTTACAAAAATTTACAGCCATGTTAACAGTAAACTGTGTATTCTACATTTTGTTGAATGCAAGTGCCAAAAAAGAGAAAAAAAACTTTTCAAATGTTCAAAACGCTTTATTTCACCTCTTCACTTTGACCTCACAGTCTGCAGCTGACTGTCCAACATCAAGCTGCACAAACCCTGCAGAACGTCTGCATAGGGTTGCACATCACAACAGATGTCCCCAACCAGCCAAGCCAAAGAGGCAAGCACAAACTTCCAGAACATCCTCATTACTGTTCCCGCTTGCAACTCAATTGTGGGCCCCCCACGGTGAACAGGCTGGTGGCAATTAGGATGCATTACCTCGTACCCCTCCCTCTGTGTCTTTGTTTGCTTTCTCCTCTGTCTCAACGTTCTCCTGCTCCCTCTTTGTTCAGCTCAGCCTCCCACTGGTTACATTTATTAATGAGATTACAGTTTGCTGCCAGATATGGTTTATTGTCTTTTCTCGGCTTTATGTGGAAACATGATGGGTTCTCCAGCTACACTTACAATGTGGATTGGCTCAACATTAAGCAGATTGTTTATCCAAGTTTGCTTTGAACCGATACAAGTGCCCTTAAAAACACTGCCATTGTTAAATTAAATGTGGTTATTTTGTAAGTTAAATTCAGATTTTGATCTGTAAAACATGCAGATGTGCGCTAAATTATGTGGTTTAATTCTTAAATAGGAAGAACAACCTACAAAAAAACAAAAAGGAAGCGTTCCCGGAGAGTTTATACCTTCAAACAATGCCGGCTGAGATGTTTGGGGTCTTAAAACTTTTAAGTTGAATAAACTCTCAGCTATTAAAGACATTTAAGAGCATTTTAACAATACAAAAGGGGCCTGAAATACAAAGTGGACGTTTCTGAGTGAAATTAAACTAAAGCATTTAGGTCACTTCACAACTAAATCCGCATCAATTAATACCCACATTTCTAGATGCTGCTGTTGCAGAGGACACAGATCATGCATGCAATGAGGGCAGCCTCATCCAGGCTTCATCCTACTCTCAGGTAAACATTGCCTGATAAAGCACCGAAATCAGGTGCATCACTTTTGTTCCTTTTTTTCTGGAAGTCTGTTACACCTCCATTATGACGTTAAGAGACAGGAAGCTAGCTGAGTTTCAGTGTGAGTGCGATTTTTGTAATTTGACACAAAGAACATCTTATCAGACAGAAACATCCTGCATTGAAACAGGCCTGGAGTTACTGGAAGTGGACTTTTAAACAGGTTTTGCCTGCTGGGGATGGAATCCTCTGCCCTGAAGTGGTGGTTTGGTTCAGTTAAGGTGGCGAAAACATTTCGGTTAAAGGACACGTTCACTCATTTCCACTTTAAACTTCAAATAACAGCTTAAAAACATCCCACCATGCCAGTAACTGCATGAGGATCATCACAACACTGAAGTATCTTATAGCGGAGCTTCCATGAATCAAACTGGGCTTGTGCTTCTATTTCTGCAACCTCCCATGTGAGGCAGCAGCAGAAAATAGATGCTTTAATTTCTTTACTTTCTCTTTCTGTCTGGTTCTCCGCTGCTGTCAGACGGACTGGGCCACATATTCATCCTTCCGCTCACACTGTCTTCAACTTTTGTTCATTAAACACTCAAAACTCACCTTCCTTGGAAACAAAGAAGGGATTTCCTCCCCACACCAGAGAACACACACAGACCAGACGTGTGTGTGTTTTTGTCTAAGCTGTGAGCCCGGGGTCACTACAGGTCCTTTGGTAGGAGGTAGATTCAGTGGTTATGGCTGAATGGAGGAATGCAGGAGCCACCCCTTCCATAGCTTTCCTCTCTCCCCCCCCGGGTAGAGGATCTTCACAGTTTGGGGCTGAGCCAAAGACTGAAGCCTTGCTGTAATCCCCTCCTGCTGAAACACACAGCTGCTTGTGTGTGTGCAGCACCAGAGCACAATGGTTGTTTCAGTGTCTCGCCAAAGTTTATAGCTTTGTCTTTTCTTTTTTTTTTTCATACTTCCCTTCTAGCAGACCGGTCCCATCTCAGTCTGTCAGATGGAGCTGCAGAAGCCCGTCAGACACATAAAGGGCTTTTTGAGCTGCACAGGCAGAAACCTTCAAATCAAGCCTGAACACAGGTTTCAGGTCCATAACCCTCTTTTCCTGCTCGTAATGGGGGGAATGAAACAGGAGACTCAGGGCGTAGTCATGAATCCAGATGTGCTAGGTCTCTGCTGTGCTCACAAAGAAAAGTGCTGAAGCTGCTGCAAACATCAATATAAAGTCTGCAGTTTAATCATTTTAAACAATTTAAATAAACTTACATCTCATTTGTGATTCGGAGCAACTTCTAAGTATTAACTTGTGGCATTTAAAGTTGTGTACCGAATGTTATTTTCATCCATAGACCATGCTTACTAACCTTTAACAGAAAAGCTGCTGGACTTTGTGTAGCTCACGTACATGAAACTGAACCAAAGCCACAGACCAGATGATGAAACTCAGCTTACGACTTCTGTGGCTTGTGTTTTGTTTGTGTGTGTGTGTGTGTGTGAGTTTGGATGAGTTTATGCAACCATTACAGCCCAGAAACAGAGCGGAAATGGGAAACTGTTTAATCCAAACTGTTATATCACCTACGCAGCCCTCACCAATCCAGATGGGGGGCGGATGAAGTACAGTTTTTTAGAACATCCTTTTCTTTGTGGTTTTGTGTGTGTTTCTGGAATTCCCTTTTTGCCGTGGGACACCACATTTAGCTGTACTGCTACAGACAACATGCATGCACACATTCTCTGCTCTGTATGTGAATGAAATGGCTGTGCAATGACATCATGGACAGCTGTAGTGAAAGGTTATTACTGGAGGAAGACAGCTGCTCAGCAAGCACCTAGGGCTCAGTTTTAACATCCTCTAAAGTGTCCGCTCAAGGCCTCTTAACACAGAGTTTATTTTACTTTTCCAGCTTCTCTTCAGATTTTTTGGATTATAGATCCTCCAAACAAATCGACAGAGACGAAAGCTGTTATCAGATGGTTCTGCAAAAGGTTGGATTTTGTCCCATGATGACTGCAAATTGGTCAGGGTCACGGAAAGACCACGGTTATGGCGAATAAATGCACCAGCTGAGAGTTTGAGTTTGTTGTTCAGCTTGTCAGGCTGCAACTCTACTGTTCTGGTTCATTAATAGCTGCAGCTGTTCTGAAATAAAACCTTTAAAGCAACTTTCCTTTGCTGGTGAACTGGGTATTAAGCAGCTTTTTCTCAGAGCTGAAAGAGAGAATATTAATCAACAGGCAGATTTTTAAAGCGTTTGCTCATAAAGTCTGAAATGGATCTGCTGCGCAGATCTGCAAACATCAGCTGCAGGTGATGTTTAAACTTTTGAACATCACTTTGCACCATTGAGACGGAGACCAATCACGGTAGAGTGGTAATACTGTGATTTATTAGTCTGAAGGCTTATTAAACAGACATGTCCATAAGAGGTATTTCAGTGTTTTAACTCTTACGGGCAGAGTGAAACCAAACCGAGATGCGGCATCACAGTCAAATTCATTTGTTAAAAAGACAAAGACATAAAAAATATACTGTTACAGAGTTCTGTGAGATTCTCCAAGGAGAGGTTTAACTGGTGACAGGTAAGGGTGTCAGGACTGGGCATAAAAGTTGCATCTACCTGAGGCTTAAAAATAGCCACGGTTTACCCCTTTGTACAAATCAGAGTCATCACTGACTTGTGATGGGAAAAAAATGGGAAAGCGCTTTGTTTTGTCAGCATCTACAGAAAAGATCTGTGTTCCCGTGCTGGTTCAGAGCCAGACTGAGCACCGGCTGCTGGTTCTCAAAACTGGATCAATCCAGGCACCAACTCTGGTTGGTGCCTTCATTAAGTTGGAATTGCTTACACCGGACGTGGACAAACTCTTAGCTCTAGGACATAATGTACACTCAACATGTA
>JBAMHV010000020.1:1535334-1545647 GCA_037177535.1 Pseudomugil gertrudae
TATTCTCTGATGTACGTCGCTTTGGATAAAAGTGTCTGCTAAATGCCTGTAGAATAGAATAGAATAGAATAGAATAGTTCAAACCCTAAGAAGCCAGTTCTAAGGATGTGCAACATTACCTCTCTGGCAGGAAAGAAGCTTAACTGGTGGGAGAGGTTGAGAAAAACAGCTGATATTGTCTGACTTGTGTTGATGCAGCATACAGAAACTCTGCACCAGCAGAAGCTGAGTGGAATGGTATCCCTAATCTACTGATGGATCAGTGTTTCCTCACACAGTTATAAACTGTGGGTAGCAACTGAAATGAGATGAGAGAAGACCAAAAATGAGTGTCCTCTGTAGGATGTCTGGACTCTCCTGTACAGATGGGATAAGAAGCTTGATCATGAAGGTGCTCAGAGATGCAGATCCAGGATAATGACCATGTTTACATGGGGCTTTTAATTCCTCTTTACTTCCAATAGCTCGTTGACTTTTACCGCCGCGAGGACACACATACGCTGCCTCCTGTCTCCCCATTTCTCTTGTCTTTCTTCTTTACATCTGTAATACTTTTGCTGTTTTTATGTAAAGCACTTTGAGTTGTCCTGTACATGAAAGGTGCTGTACAAATAAACTTGAACGCCTTGAAGTCACTCCAAGTGTCACATCTCCTCTCTACACGACTTAATCCCATTTAGACATTTCTCTGGTCCACTGCAACAGTTTCCTCATTTATGAATGAATATGGTTTATATTTCCACCTTTTCACTACAAAATGTATCGTATTATGTAGGCCTAATAGGTTTTTACAATAACCTTTTCATTTTAAAACGAGAAGTTTTTAAGATAAGAAATTACCACAACAGTCCTAATTTAATGGGGATGACCGCTTTACGCTTCCGTCATTTCAGTAATCTCAGAATATGCCAACTTTTGTGCAGTAGTGTGTGATGGTACTGTTGTTTCTGGGGGAAAAAAAATCCAATCAACAGGTAAAAGAAGCTTTAATTATTATGATTATTATTATTATTATAAAAGTAATGGACCTGCTCACTCACTGTTGATGACACCTATTCTGCTGACCCCGGGCCTGAGTAATTTGTGTTTACAGAGAACTCTGTGGTTCTTTTGGGATAAAACTATAACAAAGACAAACACATCTACTAAGCTCCACTTTTCCTCTTGCAGTCTGATAGGAAAACTTGGCTTTTTGTTTTCATCACGCTACTTCTTCTGTTTCCCTGACTTATTTTAACATTAAAAGTATTCTCTCTGTACAATTTATTTTCCTTCATGGAGCATATTTGTGTGAAGATTTTAGGTGGTTTTGTGATGAACTTTGGCCATTTCTGCTCACTCAAAAGTAGCAGTAAATTACAAGATTATTCATAAACTAGAGCGATCAGAAGCATTGGCTATCACCTCATTTGGCAAGACGGCAAAATTACACCTAAATACTGCAAATGGATGTTAAATGGTTGAGAACCAAGTGAAGCAAATGGTATGTTTACATCTTTTCATCACTGGCAGCTCATTGTCGTCAAATACAGGACTTCTGGAACTCCTTTAGATCAATTAGACAAAGTGGGAATGTTTGGTCATGATTTGGTCATAACTAATTCTAACCCTCAAGCACAGTGGTGAATGTTTGATGATTTGGGCTTGTTTTGCAGCCACAGAACTTGGACATCTTGCAGACGCTGAGAGAACCACAAACTCCTCAGGACATCAAAGTATTGTGGAGCCAAATATGAGGCCATCTATTGGACTCAAAGATTGGCTGAAACTGGGTCCCACGAAACCACAATGATCACAAATACAAAAGCAGATTAATAACAGAAGGGCTGAAAAAGAAAATAACCAGGGTGTTGTGATCTAATGAATGTCCATACCTCACCCTGACTGAAACACTGTGAGGAGACCAAATACTGCAAAACAAAATCATCAAGAATAGTGGTACAGAACTTTACAGTACAGAAACTATCTATAAAATGACTCAAGGCGCTTTTCCACCAGTACCTACTCTACCCGACCTTACACGACTCCACCTGGAAACGGAGCATTTCCATCAGGATGTGTTGAACCGTGTACATACTTTTGTCATACCTACTTCGTTGAGGTTCTAAGCGTGTCAAGTCGTGCAGTTGGCATGACATCCACAGGCTGGCATCCATTGATTGGCATGATGTGTTCTACGGTGTTTTGTATTGATCTCTGACAATGTCCTTTGATTTGTTCCATGAGTCTATTTCCCATGAATAACCATAATCTAAGCCCCAGGTAAAAAGTTACCACAATGTCTTCCATCTTCGTGTTCTTCTGTCGTGTTCATTTTCTTCTGTGGTGTTTTGCAGACCCCGCCCAAAGTGTCTAGAAAGTGGCATTACGCGAGGGGACCCCTCCCACATTAGAGGTGTTATGGAATTTCATGTATATGCTTCTCATATTAATTACTTTCATATGTGAGTTTCATCCTTTGAAATGTTCAAGCATAATGTCACTGAGATTAGTATTTGAATCAGCAACTCTCTGTGTTAAGGCCTTGACTGAGCTGCACATTCTTCTGATTGCACTTTGCTAAACAACTGATGATAAATCTGTTTCCTCTAAATGTGAGAGCCTGTCCACACTTTAACTGAAATCCACCAGATTCCTTTTTAGCTGACCTGGACGGGTCAGCCTTACCGGTCATTACAACGTGAATCTAGTGCTAGACTCCACTAGGCTTCAGAGCAATCTCTTTGTTGCATCCTGACAAGATATATGATTAAGCAATGACGTGAAAACGAGTCTTCATAAGTCCCAGCTTGTCTGTTCATGGTCAGACTCTCTCCAGAGCTCTGCCTGATGGATCTCTGAATAGACTCTCAGGCCTCAACAGAGGATCACAACAACGCCCAAAGCATCTAGAAAGTGGCATTGCGCGGGGGGACCCCTCCCACATTAGAGGATCACAACTTGTAATGGAAAAGCAATAGGGTAGAGTACTGTCTGGTCAGTAGAGTTGAATAATCACTAATGGGAGCGGCTATAGTTTTCTACACAGTGCTTCGCACGTTGGCTTATCTATTGAACCAAAGCTGTTTTTGTTTTTTTTTCTCTTCTAAAGACCCAAATGTGACCTGATGATTTCTTATTTATGTCTCAATAAATAAAATCACAAAGTTTTAAAGAGGAATATCATCCATTTTTATGGCTTTAAATACAGCACAGTAAATCTGTGAAATAACTCCTCAGTGTTTCTCAGATGGCACATAAAGACTTTATCCTCCAGATATTGTAAAGATAAACAATGTTTTCTATTCTCAGGGACCATTTGATCTGTATGGAACTGTGGCCATCAGACAAACATCGCCTCGCCTACACAACCTCGCTGCTGATCTTCCAGTACTGCCTGCCACTCCTGCTGGTGCTGCTCTGCTATCTGAGGATCTTCCTCCGGCTGAGACGACGCAGGTCACCCAACGCTGCTTTCTCTCATGCACTTCAAAGCCTTTTTGATTACAGCATTTTCCCTTCACTTTGTGACAGCATGCTTGTGTTCTCTTTGTGCTCTATTTATACATCCCCTGTTGCATAACTCTGCCTAAGGTTTGGTGTGATCTTTCGCAGAGGATTGTCTGACAATAGATGTCACACTGTGTTGTGCAGGGACATGCTGGAGCGTAGCAGGAGGACCCGGGGAGCCCAGAGGATTAACGTCATGCTGTTAGCCATCGTTGTTGCCTTTGCGCTGTGCTGGCTTCCATTGAATGTCTTCAACACTTTGTTTGACTGGCATCACCAGGCCCTTCCCGACTGCCAGCACGACACGGTCTTCTCAGCCTGCCACTTAACGGCGATGGCCTCTACCTGCATTAACCCTGTGGTGTATGGGTTCCTGAACAGCAACTTTCAGAGGGAGCTAAAGACAACACTGCAGCGCTGCCAGTGTGGCACACGGGCAGGGGAGAGTTACGAAAGCTTTCCACTTTCCACGGTGGGCAGCGAGGGCCTGACAAAAGCCACATCCCTTAACAGGATGGGATCGGTGTGCGTACCGTCACCGAGACCCGAGTTCAGCTCAACAATACTAGCCAAAACATTGCCAGCTAACACTTAATTAGTACCATCAAACTCTCCCAACTCATCAGTAGGCGATTGCTGAAAACGGTGTCACAGAACGATCCCAAATAGTCGTGTGCAGCTTGACATCTGCTTCAGCTTGACTTCATTTCCATGACTTTCCTGCCAGAGTACAAGCGGTTCTCTCACTTGGACAAACTGTTCAGGGGCAGGACAGATGGGGAGGATTTGAGTCCAGAATACAAAGAGAAGTATTGCAAGGATGTAAAAAAGCTGGTGGAACACTTTTCCCGAAGTCCAACCTCCTTCAGGAGCGGAGGCTGAGGCAAAAACATCCCGATGAAGATCCAAAGTATTGTGCTTAGAGCTGGTTCAGTGAGACATCCACAACTTCAACCCATCAGTGTTATCAATGCAAGTGACTGACATATTTTAACTGAAAAGTCAGAGGAGCATGCTTTTGTGTGCACATCCCACATCATTTCAGGACATTTCGTGTAAGGATCCTTTGTGGAGTTTTTTTTCTAGGAAATGCCACTGAGAAGAGGCGACCATGACTACTTCCCAGGAACGTGAAACTGTTAACTTGTTCCACTTCACCTCCATCGATGCCTCCTTTTTTTCCCCAAAATGTACACCAAGCTATAGAACTGCTCTGACCATTGATGGTTTCACAGGCTACTTGAATGAAATTTCCTACCATCTCTGTTAAAAATTGAAGAAGCACTTGTAGATGAGGCTGAAGTATCTTCAGGAAAAGAAACCTCGGTCCTGCAGACTTAACCAACCCATGTCAGATGCCATAACCTTCACAAACATTGCTGGTGGTTTTGAGTCCTTTTCATATCTGGACATAGTCTGGGCTGTACAGAGTAATCAGGAGGATGCTGAGCCAATAACTCTAGAAATTTGTGGTTATGAGCTCCAGTTTGGAGAAAAGGCTCCTGCTAATCAGAACAGACAGTAGACCATGATAGTCAAACCCAGGGAGGCCAGTTTGCAGACTGGTTTCATGGGAAGATGGGAATGCATATTCAGCCAACAACAGCAAACACGAGTGTTTTTTTTAAGGTTTTGAAGATAACTCACTTTTAGATTCTGCGTTAGTTTTGAAAGCATTCGGCAGATTTTTCTCCATTTTTTATGAACGCACTCAGAACCATCTACACGTCATGTTTTCTAAATTTAAAAGTAAGTGAATAAACAGAGATATTTTCAGCTCTGATTCACAACCCCTAGAGACCATCAGAGCTACAAAAAAGCCCAGTAGTTATGCTAGCCACATAGCACTAGCAGGCAGTTCAGGGAGTGGATGAAATGCAGAGTAAATCTCCTTCAGTAGCAACATGCTGTACATGTACAGCATAGTGTTGGCCAAATAAGTTATGTTCTATGTTGGATTGTTTCGTCTCAGACCGCAGACTTTGAGGGATGAAGTATCTAATCCTGAAGATGTATTAGATGCTTAGCTTTACCACTGTCAGGGTGAAGTTAAAGTAAATGCTGGAACTGTTACATAGTCAATGTGAGTCAGTGATCATGTCATGATCACTACAAAGAGTACAATTTATTGCCAATGTCTTTTAAAGTTTTAAAGAAATGAAAGGAAGTCACGAATCCTGATTCATTGCTCAGAATCTGTTCTATTCACATTAAAGGTGAGAATAAATTTATATAAGGCACATCTGCACGGTGGAGCAGTGGTTAGCACTGTGGCGTCACAGCAAGTAAGTAGCTGGTTTGAGCCACGGCTCGGGGGAGGTGGAACAGTGGCCTTTTTGTGTGGAAGTTGCATGTTCCTCCTGTTAGTGTGGCTTCTTTCCACTGTCCAAAGACATGCGTGTTAAATTAGTCACTCTACGTTGTCCATAGTGAGTGTGAATGTGTGTTTTTGTGTGTGTGTGTTGACCCTGTGATGGACTGGTGACCTGTCTGGAGTGTACCCGGCCTCCCGCCTGCTAATTCAACATTCCCGCAAGCCTGAATTGGATTAAGCGGTGTGGAAAATGAAACACTGTACTATCAGTTGTAAGTAAAGCTGATGTGCACTTAAAGTGCAATACCATTAATTACCACTTGGTGAAACTACACTTTGGCTCTTTAAGGTGTAACTAACCCCCCTAAAAGAAGATAATCCTGCCCCAGACCAATTTTCAAAACTTCCGTCTACATGGGCAGAGCCGACAGACACAGAGGGCTGTGGCCAAATGTGGGGGAATGAATAAAATGGACGGACAAGTATGAGTTAAATGCTAACCTGAATAAATGCTTTCGATAATGCTCGAATTCCAACTCCTGACGCCACAGAGGGCGTGTGTCTGCGAGACGCTTGTATACCAGAGCCAGGTCCTGTGATGTAGGTATAAACCAAGATGTACCACTTTGCCAATAGAAAAATTCAACTGCAGTAGCCACAGAGGGCAGCACTAAGATGGTTTTAGACCAAAGTTTGCTGAATTTAACACAAAAATGTCAAAAATTGCACATTAACAAGAAGATGGCACCATTAGAGCCCAATTTAGACAGTTTATTAGCAAAAAAAGTAGTTTTATGCTGTGTATAATTGCACATGTGACAAATAAAACCCTCTTTGACTTTGACTTTGACTAGTTACACTAGCCTTTGCTGTCAATTTCAATAATATTATAATTTTTCTACATTTCAGATTTCAAATGAACCAGTTTGTTTTCTGTTTTTTTGTCACAACCTGATTGTATTTTAGTTTAATTGTAGTGAAGCAGACTAAATAAATTTCAAAATCGATCATCCAAGACAAAAAGAAAATGTTAAACCGGTGCATTTAGCACTATTTTAATCATAATTAGGGATTTTTCATTTCTATTTTGATATGAATAAATTGTAGTTTGCATTTAACCAGTAATTTGGAAAAACTTTGTTTGAACATAAATATTTTTTAAATTGTTTGCAGAGACAAAAATGATAAAATAGCTAAGCTGTTGTTGTTCCAGTTCCCAACATGGTGAGACACTCTGTAAAATCTAAATAAAAATGCAGTAATCTGGAGTTCATAAGGAAATGCTGGCAGCAAAATGTAGAAACAGCGCCATGTTTACAATATGTGAGGCCTTTTTTGTTAAATCGGTATCATCTATGTGCATCTGAACTCGTGTATCTCTAATATACCTTTCAGCTTTGATGAAGCCTTTCCAGTCGTGCAAGTTGCCAGATTTTCTTGTAGCACTAATGTCCCACTATTAGCCCACCACCTCCACACCATCAGAGACGAAGGCTTTCAAACGGAGTGCTGCTAACAACCTGGTTGGTTCCTATTATCTTTAGTCCAGAAGATGATTTCCAAAAAAAGTATATCATGCTTTGGTTTGCCTAAATACAATATACTTTTCCACTTTTGCCTTGCAAGCAGCATTATAATATCAATTTAAAGTGACCCTAAAATGATATCTTTTGAATGAGCTACTGGTCAAAAACCTATTTAAAGAAATCCTTACTTGGTGAATTCAAAGATAATAGTATTACACTTGTATGTAGTAGCCTACATTGTTTTCACCATGTTCCTCTTTTTTCAACATGGCACACGTGCACATGGGTCATACTAGCTCCTGCATTTCAGAAAATGCACAACTTGCAATTTGATCAATTAAATAAAGTACAAAACAGTAAAGGGGACAATTTAACTTCCATTAATACCACACAAAACCACTTCAAACATATCAGTGCCTGTAAAATGCCTGCAAACATTAGCTAGCACCAGTGATGCTAAAAAAATGTTTTTCTGTTTTGTGTCTGTTGTGCTACTTTCTTGTCTGAACCACACTGCCATCCCACCCCCCACCTCCCTGAAATGATTATGAAGCATCTGATACAGAAGTGCCTTGGGCCTGGATTCTATCTAATGGTCACGAAGAAAAAAGTTGATTGTATGAAAAAAATAAGTTTATAAGCCACAGAGAAAATGCCATTTTATTAATAGGTCTATATTGTCTTAGTTTAATGTCTTATATAAAAATTATATAATCATTAAGGGAATGAGTCCCTTTTTATAAGTTAAAATAAAAAGGAAATGAATAAATCAGGGTATCAGTAGGGCAGTGTTTCTCAATTCCGGTCCTCAGGCCCCCCTGCCATGTCTTATGCATGTTCTTATCAAACACCTGACTCAAATTCATGAACCTGTCCATGACATCCTTTGCAGCTTGTTAACGAGCCATTCATTGAATTCAGGTGTGCTAACGAAGGGTTGCCTCTAAAACATGCAGGGCGGGGGGCCTGAGGACCGGAATTGAGAAACACTGCAGTAGGGTGTACTTGTAGGGATAAAGCCTTTCCAAATGGAACTTGTTTCCAGTTCTGCCAGATTCATCATTTAGTTTCTAAAGAGTAAGGTTACAATGGCAAAAAAGACCTCAAGCCCTAAAAACCAAGTCCAGAGACCCATGGGTTAGTCCAGCTGCTGTTTGCATGCAGCTTGACATGTTAGCATGTATGCTAACGCAGTTATGCGAGCAAGTTTAAATCCAAACATGGGATTTGATGCAATGTTGGGGTTTTTTCTTTACATCAGATTTAATGGTTAATGCTTTTTTAATTTCATGTTACAGCTTGCACAGAAAGTTCATCCTTATTAACTCACTGGCTGCTATCAACATCTGCTAAAACTTCATCTGCAGCCAGTGAGATAAACAAGTAGTGCACTAATGGATGCACTAACTGGATAAAACCTGTTTTTGTTTGTTTGATTGTTTGTTTTTGTTTGTTTGTTTTTTGTGGTGTTGATTGAATATTTTTTTAAACCAACTTTTTATCTCTTTGTTCATTTATATCAAATCATGTTTTGGTTCAATTATCTATTTAATGTAACACACTCATTATTGTGTTGAACCAATTGACAACCCTATAAAGTTTAGCATAATGAAAATGATAACCGATGACATAGACAGACGGATGCATAGTTTTGGTCAAGTTGGTCATGTGGAGGTTGTAGCAGATGGAATAAATGAATGTAAATATAGAATACAGTCTTAATTTGTGTAAGTGTCTTGATATGCTCCTTTGCAGGTGCTTAAAATGGACGGTGTTATTTATTTTGCAGTGCATTTTCTCATTGTAATAGAGTAAGTATTTTTATGCTTGTGATGGATGCTGTATTACTTTGTGAGCTTCTCGTGTATGATTTGATCTGTACAAAAGAATGTCCAAATAAACTATTTGAGTCTCCTAGTTTGTACCTGGTATTGCTCTTATGTGAGTATGTCTCATGTCTGATAACTAACAGACTTACTCTGATGATTTAATGTCTTAAATCATTTCTTTTTCAAACACTGACCCAATGGATCGTATTTAAAGTATGATATAAATATTAATTATGTCCAATAATTGACTTCTAGTGGTCAGAAAAGTTACTGCATCAAAGTGTCAATATGTCCGTTATACTGTCTCTGATACAAGAAGAAAATATTTCAGTCCTTTCTATGATGCCTCTTTGTTTATAGTTTGTTTTTTCCCTCATCATTGGAAGTAGCATTACCCACTCACACAAAGAAAACACTAGAGGATGATATTTTTTCAATGGTCAGGTCAGTGAGTCATATCCTTTTGCTGCCTGTTGGGATGAGAGTTGAAAAGACTCTTATGACTTGTGTTTAAGAGTATCAACACACAACCTGCATGAGTAAAAGACTTGATGTAGCTATTATCCAGCAAACACTTGCATGTAAGGCCAGTGAAAGTGATTTAAAAATAGGCTTCATTCGTTGGGTTGTCTGTGGAATATATACTGGACTCATAAATTACCCATGAGAGCTTGATTCAGGATCAGCCTGGATGTCGGAGCAGATTTGTAGCATGGGCTTTGCATGTGCTCTGCAGGACTGCTGCTGTTTGTGTGTCTTCACATCGGTGACCTTTCTGTTGTGGTGCAGACGTTGCCTGCACAATCACTTTGAGACGATGTCTGGTAACAGCCAATAACAGAGTTTTATGTAATCAATGGTTGATATGAATGAAAGTGAAGACTGCTCAGGTGTCTCTAGAAATCAGTCAGTGCAGTTGCGGAAATTATTTTCAGCAATCGTTCCTCATTAGGTACTGAGTAGGATGTTTTTCACTTCATATGAAGGTAAACAAAATAAATATTAGCCAGGCAACAAGCTGCTACTCGAGAACTAATGGTCAAGTAAAGTTAAGACGACGTTGCATTACAAGAATATGTGTTTTGTTTATGTTTTCATTAACATAAATCTCCAGCCGTTTTCCTTTGTAACCAGCTTTATTGTCTTCGTACATAC
>JBAMHV010000020.1:1560980-1571030 GCA_037177535.1 Pseudomugil gertrudae
CTAACATGGATGAGGTGCCGCTCACTTTTAACATCCCGGAAAGCACACACACTTGTATGCTTGTGTGTGTGTGTTGTGGATTGTATATAAAACCAGCACCTGATCAAAATACAGTAACGACACGCATAACGGAGACTTTGGTACGGTGCACCTTGTGGTCGTGAAAATACGGTATTTGCCTTTTGTAAAAAACATAATTCCCTCAAAACTCTGACTTTGGTATTACTTCTAGATCTGTGTACTTTCCAGATTGTAAACATGACTGTTTGGGAACACGTCTTAGACCTGTCTTGGGCCAGTGTTCTGCAGGTTTTAGATGTTTACCCCGCTGCAACACAAGCCTTGCAGGATGCCGGGATTAGGAATTCCTGATATAAAACCTGCAGGATCTGGTGATCATCACCTTGGACCATCTCCAGCACAACACTGACCTTTGATCAGCGTTGACCCTCCACACAACACGATGGTAGAGAAGAGTGTGCGTCGCAGATCCATGTCAGACTTCTGAATAGCGTAGGCGAGAACCTCATGGATCCCCGAGCTCTCGTCTCCGATCAAGTCGGGTCTGAACAGCAGCTCAGGCGCCCGGAACCTCGCAGGGCCGATCTGAAATGGGCGAGATCAGGGTTTGTGCTCATGTTGGAAGAGGAAGAGGAGGAAGAAGCATGTATGTTTCCGAATCTTAACTCACATTTAAAGTGCTGCCATCTGGAAGAACATACTGAGCCTTCTCCGTTTCTAAAGTCTCGTCTTTCTGTGGGTTCAGGGAGAGGTAGCAGGCCCTCTGCAAAAACATCTTGGATTAGTTTTCTCTTTACAACACTCGCGCTGATATTCCTGAGCGTTTCCCAGCAACCTCACCTCTTTGATGGTGCGAACGACCTCAAACTCGGCGGATGTGTTGAAGTTGTAGCCTTCCTTGCGCAGCAGCAGACGGAGGTACCGGGAGACGTCTCTGCCGGCGATGTCCACGCGCATGATGGAGTGAGGGATGGCAAAGCCCTCGTAGATGGGCACAACGTGGGTCACGCCATCGCCGGAATCCAACACAACACCAGTGGTGCGGCCTGTGGCGTACCTGCGCGAATCAGAGCGTTATAGGATGCTAAATATCAGACACACAACACCTGCTGATGCTGTGGGTTCAGTTTCATCTTGTTTGTGACTACAAGAAGCCATTTCAGGCAATACGAGGTGAGAGTCAGAGTAAATAAAAATGGCTACACTGCCCTCTATATGTGAAGAACAGCAGAAGCAGTACACTTTAGAAAAATGTACACCACAATCTTCACAAACTTAGTAAGGCAATGGTGGATATATCTGGTCCAGAAAATACAAATCCAGTCCAGCAGCTGCTCAGACCAGTCACCAAACCAGCTGAATTTCATCTGCCAGCTAAATGAGCCCGTCTTCTTTTGGCTAACAAGAAATAAAAGCAGTTATGGAGAACTATTCTCCTTGGGGGTCCTGTAATCCATGGATGTACAAATGTTTCATGTTCGAGTATTTCACTGTGTAACACGCTGTTCTCCAACATGATGATTAACCCCAATAATCCAAAGATGTGTCTGCATCTAAACAGTCCTCTTCGTCATACTAAATATGGACATTGTATGCCGTGGTATAGCCACAGCAGCTGTTAGCTTTCCTTTCAATTAATTGCTAGAAATGAAGAAATTACTATAACATAATTCTACTTAAATGTAATGATAAAATGATAATATAAAATCAGTGTATCTTGAGGTTTTTGTGAAACTTCAGCTCCACTTTCTTTATTTAGCACTTTAAAAACAAAACAAAGTACTTAACACAATAAAACAATACAAGCTCGGTCCCTTTAAGGTTTCCTCCCGGGTAGGGGGGGGACGGTTAAAAGTAACCAGTTAAACTCTTCAGTTGGTGTATAAAGGTTTACTGCCTGCTACATGTCACGCACAAAAGTGATCCCATGGCTTCTACTTAAAGGAGCAATGAGCAGAATTTCATCATTTCTATATTATAACAGATTAAAAAAATTTCATGTGTATTTTTATCTGGTGTATAGCATGATGTCACACACGTCTCTGTGTTGATATGAACCCCATATTTACCAGCCAGACTGGCCATGTGTTCATCAATCTTCATGTCAATCGCAACATGTTCCACAAAGTGGCGATACAGTTTTGCTCAGTATGTTTGCACCGTGTAGGTATGTGTGTAGAGGAGGTTAGCATTTAGCTTTTTTTGTCCTTTAGCTGTTCTCATAAATGAATCTAAATCATAAACACGTTGTCTGTTGCAGATATAGCAGGTATTGGAGCATAAATCTGATCTGTATGGAGTCAGAACTAATCATTAAAAAGCTGCTGGTAACGTTAACGTCGTTTTAGCTAGTCTGGATCGGTTTACATGATGCAGGATAATGGTGACTAACCAGTTAACCACAATTTAGTGAGCTGTGTTTAAACAGAGCCAGCAAGCCTCTTTGACTATTAATTAAATATATAAAGTAGCTTGAATTAAATCTAAGAAAGCTGCCTCTATAGTTAGACTAGTAAACACACGATCCTGTTCCTGAATACACCCTCATACGTGTGAGCTGTTTCGACAATATCAGGAATTATCTGCATTTTATTGCCATATTTGCTCGTATGCTGCATGCTATTAGCATTTCAAAATAAGCTTTTAGGTTTCCACTGAGCAGAGGTGGCAAACTGCAGATGATGGTGACATGATAACATGAAACACCGCAAACAGCTTCAGCTGGCTGTTTCACCGATGTGATCACGCTGTTCTTTGCACTCTCAAGATGTAATTCATGAAGTGGATACGGGATAAGGCCTCAAAAAGCTTATGGTGCAGACGGAGGGTTCTTACAAGCTCAGCACAGCCTGCATGGAGATGAAGAGAGCGGGAACGTTGAACGTCTCAAAGAAGATCTCTGCTGCTTTCTCTCTGTTCTTGCTGGGGTTGAGCGGAGCTTCAGTCAGCAGCACGGGATGCTGCAAAACACATGTTAGGATTACAGGCGCACTGATGTGTCATCCTTTAAAAACACCACCCTGGATGGAAGCTCACCTCCTCAGAGAAAGTCTGCAGCTGCTCCTTAGAGTAAACGTACTGCCAGATCCTCTCCATGTCGTTCCAGTCCTTCACTATCCCATGCTCCATCGGGTAGCGCACTGACAACAAGCCCCTGTGCTCCTGATCCACAGAGAGGTGACAGTATGAAGCTTTTCACACTGAGAGACCAAAGAGGGGCATAATGAAGGTGAAACATCACAGCTGGTGCTACCCAGACAGGGACATTTATGAGATCTGAATATGAGGACGAGCTTAGGAGAGACAGGACGCTCTTATGATGGCAGCATCATGATGTGGGAGTAAACTAACCAGAACATTGTGGGT
Organism: Pseudomugil gertrudae; assembly: GCA_037177535.1. Lineage (NCBI taxonomy): Eukaryota > Metazoa > Chordata > Actinopteri > Atheriniformes > Pseudomugilidae > Pseudomugil > Pseudomugil gertrudae. The sequence goes on from JBAMHV010000020.1 coordinate 1,564,368, forward strand.
TTTTTTCCAGCTCTTTTACATTATTTGTTGAATTTGAATTTAAACTGAATGAAAACATTAAAAGTGACCAGACGGTGGAGAGAAGATGGTAAATTACAGTGGTCTCTGCAGAATGGGAAGCAGGAACTTCAGTTCTCAGGTTCTTCTCTGTGGAAGAAGCTTCCAGACGGGGTTTGGAAAGCAGACACCTTTAGGTTCAGGCTTAAAGCTTTCCTTTTAAGAGGAGCTTATAGTTACCACTGGCTTGAGTGACCCTTCACTGGACCATTACTTATACCAAGGCTTAGGCAACGCTACAACATCCCATGAGGCACTGAGCTCTTCCCTCATAGATCTATCTGGCATTTCTGTCCCTGCAGGTAACCCGGGTTTGGACTTGTGGTGCTTGCTGGTCCATCTCTTCCTGTCCGGAAACTGAACTAAATGCATCATCACGTCTCCTTTCACTGAAACTTAGATGATGTCTTCCCATCTCAATCAAACAAAGTCTCTGAATTCCATAATAATGGACTAAAATCATCATAAATTCAGTAAAAAACACGAAACATTCTGATCAACATGCAACAAGAGACCTGCCTCTTTTGGGACATTTAACTATGCAGACTCCTATGTATATGCATGGTAGTTTATTCTTACTACATGTTCCAGCTTTAGCCTCTGCTTGCAGCTCTTTTTTTTTAACTAGCATGACATATTTTCCTGCCTTTATTGCAGGAGCAGAGGTTCCTAATGTCCCAGGCTGGACTTCCAACTAGTTACAGGTTGATATGTTGTAGAATCCAGGTTTGATTTGAGGACGATGCTTACAAACAGTAAAAGCTAAGTGGTGTAAACCTGTGTGTAAAACCTCAACACACAAAAACATTTGCTGTAATAAGAGTTGACGTACAACCACGAGCATTATATGAATTTAAGTAACTTAGAATGAAATGAAAAGCAGAGATAACCGATCCCAAGAGTAACGATGATGATGCTGTCTGAATAATCTTGTTATGCACCAAGTAAACATGCTTTAGCATATTCAGCTAAATGCCAAAGCTAAGCTCAATAGACAGTAAGTGCAGAAAGTTTAAAAACTACATTAGTATCAGAGAGGAGGAAACTATTTTTTTTCAAGTCGCACTAGTAAACAAGACATTTTGTTTTGGATCTCCTGTATCTGAAAATGTGATTCTTCAGTGAACCGTTCACTTCTGCAGGATAAAGTCACGTCCCTCTACGAACCCTCCTGGCCTCCTCTGCATTTAACTTCAGCAGACATGAACCCTCTGACACAGGAAGTTAAAACTCTCTTTCTTTATTTGCTATTCACATCCAAACCCATCATTTTTAGTTTCACACTTCCCATAACTGATAAATAAGTTAATAATGACTTAAAAAAATTGCGTAATGCTTCGTGTCCTTTAATCTTCCTGCTTCGTGGTTAATCGGACTTTTAATTTCTTTCATTTATACAAGCTGGAAATGAGAAACTCCCTTTCCAAATATTTCTGTGACTCAGTATATCAGATCACTGAAAAACAGGCCACATCTTCATTTTTTAAGGCTGGTTCACGGCCTGAAAAATGAAGACACGGTAGATCTGCGTAGGTCCGCAGAGGCTCGACCAGCACCTCTTCGGACCTGACGTGCATCCTGGTTATGCAAACACAGCTACGCAGAAATACTCCCCTGTGATTGGAAAGAGTGTGATGATGCGTTTTCGGATATTTGGGTGATTGAATAGACATACATACATATATATTTATACTAAAATAATGCCTTTGTTTTTCTAAAACAGGAAAAACTTGCTGAAACTGAAGCGACCAATCAAAAACTCCCCACTCTGTGGAGTTTACCGGCCAATACCAGCCCTACTGCCATGTGAAGACCCCACACTTGAGTATAAACACACTTTATCTGTGTCAGCTGTGCAGACGGCCCTTAATGCCAGCCACTAAAATATTAAACATAGGGTGGAAAAGGGTTTATTGAGTCAAAAGATGATGGAAGAATTCTGTACTGGGTTCTCACTGATGTTATCATTCATCCAGTTTAAACTGAGATGTCAATTAATTGAAGATAACGAAGATACTGTAATATTGGTCTGTCTTTTATTTTATTAAGGCCTAAGCTTGTAAAAAATGTCACCTAAAAAACAATAAATAAATAAAAAACTGCTGTGCTGTCAGCTTGTTTAACGGTCCTCCTCATACGTGAAACGAGGTGTGTGTGGTACCTCTGCTTTTGGTCCGATGAAGAGGTCCCCCTCCAGGGCTCCTGCCATCACACGCACATGCTTGGGACGTCCCACACTGTCCACAAAAACATGCAGTTACAAAAATACTGCACAACTTTTATAAAAGTCACACAAAATCCCCCCCATATCTGTAAGTCCTGGCAGTCCAAGAAAGGTCTGAAGGAGGAGGTTACAGAACACTTACTAGTTAGGGAAGCAGTATTTGGGGATCTGGTCACCTGCAAAACCAGCCTTGATGACCCCCGAACCCTGCAGAGAAATGTGACAGTTGAGCTCAGCATCACACGATTGTACGGAGCGCTGTGGTGGATTAAGCTTCAGAAAGATGGAGGTCATGAGACTGAGCCCGAGGCCACCAGCAGTCACACACTCAGCCTGCAGTAACACTTCTGATTCAAGAGACACTTTGTCCTTTACTGTACTATTTCATATTTTCCTATTTGTGCTTCAAAAACCTACAACATCCACACATAAACTCGCCCACATCCTGCCACAACCAACAGAAATCTGAGATTCAAGAGGATGGAAATGACAGAATAGATTCTCCAAAGGTTTACCAAACACTGACTATGACAGCAGCACTTATGAGAGAGATCCAGGTTGGGGTGAAGAGTTTCTTACAGATACCATCTCTCCAGCTAAAAGCAGAAAAACTTAGGCTGCCTTCTGTGTTGCCAAGCAAAGTCATTTGATCCACTGTGTTTTGATAAAAGATGACATTGAAGCTTTTATAATGCCTTTCTAAATGTATACATACACATTGTGTTTGTATATATAAAAGCAGATTTGAATACGACTTATTAATCTGGAGGGAGAAATAGATCTCATGCTTTGATGAGACAGTGTTATTTTGCCGCTCTGTACGTAAAGAGTTTAGTGTTTTAGTTGTATAATTTTTCCATGTGGCAGCGATGTTATAGCTTGTGTTTGCAAACATGTGACGCGAACCATCCAGTGGCTTATGGACAAAAATAATTTAATTTCTCTTGAAGAAGTTGGCTGGTTACCAGCTGTCAGCTGTCCAGCTGATCCATCCTGAAAATGTTCCCATTCTTCTAGGAGAAACACACAACTCTGACAAAACACTGGTGTCACACAGAATCCTGTAACCTATCCTAACCTGTGATTTCTATTAGGACTTTTAATTTTACAGCCACCTCATGTGTTTGCATATTCATAGTGGGTATACCTAACATATCCAACAATTGTTTTGCAGAATTTACATGATTGTTTGACTTGATATCCGTTTTTGTTTTTACACAAATGACCAAACACATGTGTACTTTCACAAAAGAGCCCCGTTTTAAGTTATAAGCTGGTTATAAGTTATATGAAGGCACTGTGTACAACAAACAAAACACTTCTATTGACAGCTTGTCCTTGTTACGTCTTAATTGCAATATATGCTTAATAATCTAATTATTGTGTACCTAAAATCTTAGGGTGAGTCCTACACTCCTCTTGACGAGCTGTGATGATAAAAGTACTAACAGCTAACATTTATGGTCCTGCAAACCGACACTCGGCTAGCCGGTTAGCTGCAGTTTTAAGTACTAATCGCTTGTGGCTGGACGAATATTCACAATTAGCAGTAACAGAAAGGTATTATAGTCGTATTTTATGTAAAGGACTGCAAAATAATGCATATTTCTGCTGCACAGACATTGCGTATTCTAGGAAGGCCACGTATTTTGTTAGCTAAAACACAATAGTTGACCAAGCTAACGGCTAAAAGCCAGCGGCCTCGGTTTGGGTGGGGATGAATGACATCATCATACTCACATTATCAATCACAACCGGCTGGTTAGCTAAAATGTCATAGGACTCCATGACGGATAAAGTATTTTAAATATGTTTCTAACGATCCGCGTGCGTAATCCTCTTCGTTTAGTGTTTTAACCATGTAAAAGATAACGCCCTGTCACTGTGCTTTGCGCCGTGTCGACGCCGCCGCTCCTCTCTGTGCTGGTGCCGCTCAACGTAGCCCCGCCTCCCTGCCACAACAACACCAATGTCGTGAGTTCTGCTTGATTGACAGCATAAAAGACCAATCAACTGTGGATATTTCTGAGTGACAGTGAGAGTACAAATCAGAGCACTTCCTGCTCTGGCCATGCGCGACTTTGCTGTCAACTAGGAACCGCCGCTTTGGGGAACTCCTGGAAAATCAAAACAACATGTTTGTGCGACAAATGGCACTCTAATTACCTTTTTTGGTTTAAGTCCCCGTGCTATAAAAACAACAAAATGTATAAAAGTCTGTTGCTGCTTTATAAAAAGATTTAAGTTGTATTACATGACCTTTTTGTCAAAGCTCAGCATCACAGATATGTTTTAAAAGTTTCAGCGCCGAAACGACCAATGAAGCTGGTAGTATCTCAGTTCTTTAGAGTAAAGTGAATTTGCAATAACAAGAACAGAAGCTCCAAAACAACCAAAAAAGCTTCTTTTTTCTTTTTTACTTTTTGTAAGTCACCTAACACGTAAATGTCCTATATTTCCTACATACCCTATCTGGGTTCTGATTGGTCAACAACACCGTCACTGCTGTTGACCAATCAGAATCCAGATAAAAGCCAAATCCGATGAGTCGTCTCGTAACGGATTTGTGTGAGCAAAACACAACATACCACTACACGTTGAATATTTCCCGGTAGGTTATGGTTTCATCACTTCAAGGCTTTAAAAATAGACATTTATACAAATTTGTTTCGCATTTTGCATCTGTTTTCCAAAATTCTTCTACTTATGGTCACAGTCATGTTAGCATCCGGAGCTAACCTTGTTTATCTGTCGTTAGCTTTAGCATAAGAGTTTGAGGACAGGACAGGTGTGACGCAAGTTTCTGGTGAGTCCGATCCGTCGATAAACAAACAGAAAATAAAGTAGGACACAAAAACACTTAATTTAGGAAATGTTTTCGTTTACATATTGGTATTAAGCTTGATAACGGTGTAACTGTTGGTTTCAGTATGACGTATGCATTCTGTGTCTAAGGTCAGGTTTCACTTATAAAACGATTTGAGTTTGTCTTGTTTGTTTTTCTTGAAGCCGGAGGTCCATCTTTTGTGAAGGTAGCTAGAATATTTTATTAAAATGCAGTTTAAGTACTTTTAGCTTACTTTTAATTTGTGTTTTGCTTCACTTTGAAAGCTTAGTGTTGAGCATTTGCGTTAAGGCATTGTGGGAGTGAAACAGTATCTGCACAAATCATCCTGTAATAAAGATTATAATGATTAAGTGTATGTTTTTCTTTCTGTCCTGGTGTAAAGTCTGTTTAAAAATATATCCACCATAATAAGTGACTTTTCAGGAAGCTCGAAAGCTCTACGTTTATTGAGGGGGGGAAATATACCTGAATATCAGGGTTTCAGTGTCTTCAAGACATAAAGTATTAAATCTGAAGCCAGAGGTTGTATTTAATTTTTTTAAAAGGAAAACAGGTATAACAAATGTCCATACATGATGTTGTGAATCATGTTCCATCTTTAGCCTTTTCCCTTTTGTGTTAAAGCCAAACATATGTTTTAAAAAAACAAGCATGTAATTTCCAGCTGTGGTTTTTCTGAGTTTTTATCAAACACTGAGGAAACCTGCTTTGTTTTTTAGGTCCTTTTCTGGGTCTGATGGGTTCAGTACCTCTGGAAGCAGTATCTGTTCAGTAGGATCATGGCCCTGGCTGAGGAGCAGCCTGAGAAGTGAGCGCACCGTTTTAGACCTTTAAATAAAATGTCTTTTATTTACTAATGTAAATAAACACGCACTGAATATTTAGTTATATTCAGAACAAACTTTTATTGATGATTTTACAAGCTATTATTATTAGTTTTATTATTATTAATAATAATTATTATTATTGCTATTATTTGTTGTTGTTCACATTGAAAATTTGTTTTTTTTAAGTAGGTTTCAGACTTTTTTTTTTTTGGATGGATCCAGTACATTTTATTTTTTTATTTTTTCATTTATGCAAGTTAGAGACATGTTTACAGTAGTTATGTTTATTTTTTCAAAAGGTTTAAAAATATATTTTGGACAACCTAACAATTTTACCACAATGAACTGTTTTTGGTAGTATTTTGTAAATACCTTGTTGTTATTTATTTAGATGGATGCTTTTTTTTAGATGTTCTACTTTTTCTGATTTAGAAGAAGAAGAAGAATGCCTTTATTGTCATTATACACATGTATAACGAGATTATCCGTCTCCAGTCTCAGTGCAAAGGGAAGCAGTATAGAAGATAAATAAGTAAATAAAAAAGATCTAGGTTATAAAATATTTACAGAATAAAAACAGATGTGCACACTTGAGTTGTTTGCAGATATAAATATGACGTATATGTCTGGAAAATATATTGCACATTCAAAGTATTATTGCACGGATCATGATATGTTGTACATGTCATGTGACAGGATGTGTTGCA
>JBAMHV010000020.1:1775532-1786122 GCA_037177535.1 Pseudomugil gertrudae
TGTACTTTTTTTAGCGTGCGCAACGAGTTTGCACGCGTTTTACTACACGCAAACCTTTAGTAAATCTGGCCCAGAGAAGTTTAGAAGAAATCAAGAATAAGAAGAAAATCCTGCAGCGATAAAGAGAAGGAGTAAGAGAAGTGCTACAAATAACAATCCTCTAGCTGGAAGCTGCTCTGGTCAGTACAGAAAAACAAAACCATTCTTTAAGTCAGGAAAGCTCCAATATGGTGGACGACATGAAGCAGGAGCTGTCACGATTTGGGGCTCGGGAGTAAGGGGTGAGGACCCAAGTGCAGACAGGAAGGCAGGAATTAGCAGGAGGCAGCAGGATTGCAAAAGAAATTATTATTTATTAAACATAAACTTGAATAAGACTAAGATTACTCACCACACATGGAAAACAATGCATACAACACAATGAACCCGCCAAGAAAACTGAAAACCTCAGGACTTAAATACTACATGAACTAAACAAGGACAAGGTGAAAACAATCTAAATTAAACACAGGAAACCAAAAACACACCAAGTGTCCAAACCGTGACAGGAGCAGACTAATGTACTTCTACAGAAAGCCCTCAATGAAGCCAAAAAAGAAAGCTCAGTGCTCAAAGAGGACATTAAAAAGCTCCAAAACAATATAGAGAAGTCAAAGGTCATCAAATCAAAGTGTGGCTCCGTGGAGAAGATGATCGAGTTAGCTGAGCTCAGTAAACACATTCTGGACTCGCTGAGGATTTGCAACTGAAAAACAAGTTACTGTAGCAAGAAAATAAGGAGCTAAGAGGAAACGACCATTTTAGCACAATCAGACCTCCATTACTCCAGATCTTACCGAGGATAAGATTCTGCAGCAACAAAATGAGGAGCTCAAGGAAGAAAATGAAAACCTCCCGAGAGGATTTGCAACAAACCAACCTTTTACATACGTAGATATTTGATGCAGTTAAACAGGTGAAAATGGCTGCAGCAACAAATGTAACTGGAAGAATTAAAGTGAATGCAGTTCCTTGACTTAATGAATTCAATAAGACTGTATTACTGCAGAATCCTCGTATGTTGTGTTGAAAAACAAGTTAATTCCAGCAGAATGAGCTCAAAAAGCAAAAGCAGGAGCCCCAAAAGGACTTTGAGCTGCAGACTCAAACAAAACTATTTAAAAAACCAAAATGTAAAAGTTTGTGGTGATTCAGAAGGTTTGCATCTCCTCTGCATGATTTAAGTTTCAGCAAGGCTTGATGTAGTTCTGAGTTTATATAAAAAAAAAAAAACTACAATAAAAATGGTTATTATTCCAATGAATCCTCGTGCAGATCTTAATGAGCTGTTGGATCTATTTGATTTAAATCTGATGGAGCAGGGATACATGGAAAACCTGCAGGATCCTGGCCCTCAGGGACCAGGGTTCCCTCTCTCTGATCTACACAGATATGTGCTTTACATTTTTATTCGATAACATAGAAAAATAAAGCGCACATATTTATTTGTGGGAGTATTTATAAGAAACATGTAAATGCATCACACCAAAGAAAAGCAGCGGTTTGTTACAGATGTTACTTTTATTTAGATCTCCAGACACATATTTCAGTACACTGCTGTAGCGCTGTTAAATTTTACAAACAGATCAGCAAATTTACAACCTTACTTTTTTTCCCTCCTCTCATTTACTCGTGTTGCTGTAACTTGATAAACCCCCGACACAAAGCCCTGCTAGCAGCTGTTAGTACGCGACATCATGACTCTGTCACCTGTTTCCCGGCTGTTGGCAACAAATGTGGCTGAAAATGTAAGTTTGCATTTGAGGTTTCTGTAAATTTAGATATATTTGAAGAAAAAAAACTACTTTTACATTGTGACTTAAGTAGACCGATCTAGAAATAAGGACCTTGTGCTAAAGATGAGTTAAGGTGTTCCACAAAGATCTTTTGTTGGCCCCTTGTTACTCTATATCTAAACAGTTTAATCCAACTTTATTTCCTCTTATCATCATACCATTCTGTTTATTCCAACAAACATACATGTTGTTAATTTAATTTAAAACAATAAGTTATTTATTTAGTTTTTACCCTTATTATGGTATTCAATCATCCATCCATCTTCTACCGCTTGTTCCCTTAACGAGGTCGCGGGGGGCTGCAGCCAATCCCAGCTCACAATGAGCGAGAGGCGGGGTTTACCCTGGACAGGTCACCAGTCCATCACAGGGCCGGTATTCAATCATAATAATACAAATGTTTTTTTAATGTTAGATTTCTGGTTTTATTTTGATTTATTTATTTTAATGAGGGCGATATTTCATAGAGGGATCTTGTTGACTCGGGTCATTTGTCACCACGGAACTGTTTGGCCAAATGACAGATCTGCTTTAATACTGATGTGGTATTATTAACATAATCTTCTGGTTTACCTGAATTAAATTAAGCAACAGCACAATTTAAACACAAAAGTGTTTAAAACCAAGCGGCAATCTGCAGAGGTTAAAAAGTCTTTGCAGAAGTGCCGGTAAGTGCAGTTCATCCCTCATCCACTAGGGGATGAGGGATGAACTGTCCATTTTTAAAACTCTTCTTAAAAGCCATTTTTATTCTTTGGCTTTTAACCCATTATGAGACCATTTCTGTTTTAATGTGCTGTACCTTTCTTTTATTTATTCATTTTATTTTGGTTTTATTTACTTCTTTTAAATCTCTTACTATTTAAATTATTTATTGTTCACTTTATTTTACTGTTAGTTGATTATGTACAGCACTTTGTTGCAATGCCAGTTGTTTTAAAAGAGCTTTAGAAATAAAGTTGGGTTTAGTAGGGGCTCTAAGAGGGAATGGATCCTTATAAACTCCCGTGTTTGTTCACAGCAGAAATAAACATGTTCTCAGCTTTGCTAAAGAGCATTTTGGGTTTAATAGGTCAAGTTTACCTTGTGACAATTATCAGGGGGATAACTTTTTTTCTAACTAATCAATGTGGGTATAATTAAATCTTAATTCAGCATGATTGGTGGGTGTGTCAATTTGATTGATGAGGTATTTGATATTTGTCTGCAGGAAGGAAAGGTGCAGCACAACCAAACGTTTTAGCCGGCTAAATGCTTAGGTTTTTCTCATTTGATCAGAGTTAGCCTAGCCTAGCTATTACCAGCTTTCTATTTGATAGATGTCCATCATCCAAGCTCACAGCCTCCCTCTCAGCTCCTGGGATTGCCTGGGATTGATGGCACACATGAAGATTCATTTCAGCCTATTAGAAACCTACAGGTGACGTCACAGAGGCTCCGCCCATGTCTTTGTCCACCGTAAAGTCGCAGCTTTTGTTTTGATAATGGTACTATTTAAAAGTTTGAGTTCTCGGGATCTTTACGTATATAGAAAAGCATATGATTGGCTCTCTTAACAGATTGTCTATTGTTGTATACAAGCTTCACAATTTAGTGCATGAATTGAACCAAACAGAGGACTTCATGAACATATTGGTAAAAACAGGAGAAGTCCTCAGAATGCATCCTCTCGGGATCATGAATATTTATATCAATTCTAATGACAATTTGGTTAGTTTGGACCTAAGTGTTGCACATCTGGCATCCCCCTTTTCTGAACTGCTAGCAGGGCAGAAATAATCCCTCTTCCCCTTTCAAGTAAGTGAGAAAGTACAGCAAATTAAGGCCACGCCATTATCACAGAAGCTTTTTTTCTTTTTTTCCAGCGTGTGGAGGGCAGGAGGCGACACCGACCTTCAGCCTGACCCGGTGTCTTACAGCACAACATCCCAGTAGCTTCTATGAAACATAAAAAATACCCCACAGAGTGGCCAGAGGTAAAGTAAACACACATCCACTCACACCCAACACATTTATGGAGGCTGAACAAAAACGGACATGTTATCCCAATCCGAACATCTAATGTCAGCACAGCTGCATTTAAGCTGGAATATTACACGCTCGGCAGTATTGTACCGATAACATATTTGTTTGAACTAATGAGGCAGCCTTAGAGAGAACCTTAAAACCCAGTCAGACCCTTCCTCGCTTTAATTAATGCCCCCCAACATTTATTTGTTGCACTGAAAAGGCTCCTTTCTGTCCAGTTTCAGCTCAAACATGGGATTTTACTGTTTACTGCTCTAATAACGATCCATTTCTATTAACTTCTGATGTTTTTGGCCTTTTGGTGTCAAAGGTTTTGCTTCTACATTAAACATGGAAGTGCAGCTTTAATAAAAACGATTGCATGAATTTGTCTGGAAACAGCAGCACCTCTATGTTCTTACTTCCTATTTCTATCCTATTGAGAGTAAAAATTAATCTCTATGTCAGGCTCCTTCTCTACTATTGGATGGAAATGCCTCACAGGGTATAGATGTGCTACCCTGAAGCAAATCTGATGCTAGGTTTGAAAATGTTGCTTACGTATGTTGCAGGAAAGCTGTAAAGCGCTGGCCATTTATCCAGCCCTGATAAGTGTAGGCCAATGAAAAAGGAGAAGGTGTCTGCGAGTGTGTGGTGCACAGCAAGCAAGCCGGCATCGCTGTCCTCTGGCAGCTGCAACACATTTAATCATCAGGGTGAAAGTAGTGGTTGTGGAGGAGCAGCTGCAAGCGGTGGGTCTCTGCTTGATCCCCCGCTTCTCCAGCCCACAAACCCCCCAGTTTTCTAATTTACTCTGAACGAAAGCATTTGCTAAATCAATAAACGTTGATACATTCAGAGTCACTTCATGGCTGCTGAATGGGACTGAAAATTCAACACGTCTGAAGTTAAAACAGTTGCTTCTACATTCAGAAATGAGCGCTTTACCATCTGAGCCAAGATCTCTCAACCCGTTACGTCATTGTTATGGACCCAGCCATTTGTGTCTGAGCTTCCAGAAAAGCCCCATCAGGATTGGGTGATCCCTACCTCAACCTCTGACCTCATCCAGCGGCTTCCTGATTGGTATACTCTCTTTCCTGGATCTCTAGGATTGGCCCTCACAGGACTCCACTACGTTACCTTCATTCAGGGCAGATGGGCCTGACAATGACCCAGTTTACCTTCAGACTTTGTGAGACTGTGTTTAAAACTTGTGGAAAACCCTTGGTATTGTATCTTTGAGCTTGGTTTTGGTTTGTTTCTGGTTGTATCCTTGTGCCTGCGAATGCAGTGATTTTGAGTTGTGATTTTTTTTGGATTTTGGTTTAGTAATCTTAAATTGTCACAGAATATTATAGCCCAGCTTGTTTTGTGTTATTTCACTTTGTAAATAAATCACTGTTAACTTTTACTCATTGCCATTTTTTTTTTTATTTGTGTTGTGACCCCCTTTTAACCCGTTGACTCCATGGGGGTCGTAACAGTCGTCATATTTCAGCCGTGTAACACAAACTCAGCTGTGTTATTGGGGAAGTTGACAGTTTTCTGTGTTCACTTGGGAAAAACAGGATTATTAACAAGATAGTTTTACACAAAAACATATTCTGTTACTTTTTTCTACGTTTATTTGACTCAATTTTTCTTCTATTTGTAGTTTCTGAGAAACCTTTGCTAAAAATCCAGTTGAACACCATCTGATTCTTTCTTTTTACTCATTACAAGATACCAGAGAGCAGAAGATGACACTATAATGACTCTAAATAGGAAATATTCCTGAAAGAAATGTTTATTTTTTGCCACATCTTGTTAAAGTATGTGTATAAATGACAGTTGAAAAAAGGCTGCAGGTGAAGTTAAATGATGACTGAGCATTTCTTACTGCCTAGCTGAGCCGTAGCTTTACAATAAAAAGTTCAAGGATCATCCTGCAGAACACAAAACGTTCATTTAGCTTTTTATTCTGTCTTCAACCTTTGCAGCTTAGAGCAGAAAACTCAATAAATGTGGACGTATAGAATTAATTCAGAAAAACCAGCTTCTTTTATCTTTTCTGGAAAATAATTGTATTTTCCCAGTAAATGCAATATTCTTGTAGCTGTGTGAGTTAATTTTTACACGAGCAACATGTTTTTTATGCTGTCACAGCAGCCATAGACTCTTCAGAGGTGATGGAAAGAGAAAACTGGCCACGGAGGGCAAACCGGTCAAAGCTGCTTGGACTTCTCAGACTTCTTTTATTCTCATTTTATTACTAAATAACAATTTATTGTTCTGAATCAAACACAATCTGGTAAAACTACAGCAATGTGAGAATTAACTCAAGCAATTAAAGAAATTAAATTATTTATTCATTTAAAAGGGCCCACGGCAGATTGCCTAGCAACCAATTTGTGTTAAATTTAACCACTAAACCTGCATAACTACTGAGTGACCCACAGGAATGAAAAATAACCGTGTCTCAGAAGCATTTAAGGATAATTTCATCTTTCTTGCTGCTTTTTTTAAAGGATAAATGTTTACTTGTTGTAAGATTCTGCATAAATGAAACAGCAGAGTAACATTGAGTCCGGCTTAGGTCTGGGCATGTCAGGGGTAATTTCTGGTGTTGGAGAGGATGTCGAGGTCACTGTTAATGAAGTATTTGTCACAGTGTGTAATAATAATGGAGCTTGAAGGTGCCAAGGTGATCTGAGCACTGTTACAGTGTCAGCTTGGGGCACAGAAGATTATGTTAAACTAGTTTGGAACAACATCCTATCCTTAACGTAAGCACCAGGGTTGCAGGTAATTATAAAAAAACAAAGTTATATTGTTAAATACTATTTATTATACTGGTTGGTAATGTAAAATGTGACTGAAAAAAGTTGCAGATGACTTCAGACATCTGATGATAAAGCAAAACATCTCCTGCTTATCTAAGGTTGGGTTGTGAGAGATGCAATCCCTCCCCCAGTAGAAAGTTCCCAGAACCCCTCACCTGGAAGGTATTCTGACCAGATGCCACCTAATCTGGCTCCGAGCAGTAAAAGCTCCACTCTGAGCCCCTCCCGGATGACTGAGCTTCTCATCCTATCTCTAAAGGAGAGCCCTGCCTGCAGAAGGAAACTCATTTCAACTATATGTCTTCACAATTTAGTTCTTTTGGTCACACCCCACAGCTCGTAATCATAGGAGAGGGTAAGATCATAGATCGACCGGTAAATCTAGAGCTTTGAGGTTTGGCTCGGCTCCAGACTGATGCAGTCTCCATCACTTCACCAAGCTCATGCTCCATCCTCCCCTCACAGGTGAACAAGACCTGAGGGACTTGAACTGCTCCACTTGGGGCCGGACCTCATTCCCAACTCGGAGCGGACACTGCACCCTTTGACTGCTGAGGACGATGACATTGGGTTTAGAGTCCTGAAGAAGAAGTCCAAGCTAAATGTAAACTTCAGCCCAGAATGTCGCTCAGGTCATGCCATCAGTAAAAACAACACGTGTGCAGATTAAAATAATCTTTTTGTAATCGTGGCATTTAAAAAGTTTCAGAGGTCGCTAAGCGGGCGAAATGACCCAGGGATTTTAGACTGACTGGGAGCAAAATAGTCTGATAAGAGCAATGTTTATTGAGAGAAACCAATGCTGTTGTCTAAATAAATGTTCTGATTGGTGGGTGAATGCGTTATAACGGAAACAGGCAGTGGAGAGATGGGTCTGTAAATGACGTCATGTCTGAAAGAACAAATATAATGGGCTGTGATCGATTGAGGAAAGCTTCCGCCCTTGCTAATTCAGCTCTGACACAAACCTGCTGTACTTTCTGATTACTTTGGCTGAAATAAACCCACTCCAACTTCACGTCTGTTGTTCTGCCTGTCACTGAGCGTCTTCGGGGAGCTCGTGGGACGGACCTTGGGCGTTGCGGCCGCAGGAAGTGGTCTCGGACTGGCTTGCCCGGTTTTGGGACGCACGGGAGATTTCAGGAGAGCTTGCTAAAAATACCAACGTGAGTCAGATACTAAGTTGTCTTCTATGTGCAAGTGGGCTCATTCTTAAGATCAACGAACCGCAATCCTTCAGTCTGAGCCGAGTAGTGGCGGCCATCTTTCTCTAGATTATTTTGTGCACTAACCCTAAAAATCCACTACAGTCCCATCCCAGCTGCTTCTCACTCAGTTGCAGATCTGTCCACTATCCGATGGAGATCACGGCAGACGAAGCCGACTGAACCACATGGTCTGCAAAAAGCAGAGACCCAATCCTGAAGCTACGTAAATGGATCCCATCAACACCTCGGCTGCACCTAGAATTGGCTGCCCTTATCTCAGCCTTGGCTGAGTCTGACCCTAGCCCTGACACTGACTGTACAGGGCGTGGACAGCTCGTACAAAGGGGGTCCGGTACGCCCTACTGCCTGAGCACCACCCATATGGAACACGCCCTTCCCCAAATCCACAAAGCCCATGTAGACTGGTTATGAAAGCTCCCACGCCCCCTTTAGGACCATGAAGATGGTGTAAGATAATAAAAACATCCTAAAAGATAATTTCCGCTCTGATTTAATGTTCCTGTTCTAAAAGACAAACCTCACATTAGTTGTTCCATCACATTTCACAGCGTTTTTTTGCATTTTCTTTAGAGTTTGACACTTAAATGTCCCGCTTTTGTTTGCCTCCACACACACACAAACATTCCCACTCGACCACAGACGCCCATGCGCACACACACATCTATACACTTATGTGAAATATACACTCTTCCACTGGACTTTGTTCATATTCCACATTAAATTAAGTTTGTACAGAATGTTGACGACAAAAATTAAGAGTAAGACCCGTCAAAAGCACACTGGTGTACAGCATGAGTGTTTGTGTCCATGTGGGGACCCTGTTTGCCCGCTAACGAGGTCTAAGGGAAGGGTGACACAATGTGTTTGTGTGTGTAAGTGTGTGTTGGATGTATGTCGTATAGATTTCTTCCCACAAGAGAGGTCCACGGCCGTGATAAATTGAGCTGACAAACATCATAGGGGGATCTGTCCCATCTGTCCAGCCCTGTCGTTGCTTTTTGCCTCTCAGACGGTGCCAACTTAGACTTGTTGTATTTTATTGTGTACGTGTGTGTGTTCGGTTACGTGCATGGGCCTTCTGTTTCTTAGTCCAGCTGTCTCAGGTTCAGAGGAGCTGGAGGGAATGAGTCCGAGCCGGGCAGCACGGAAAGCTCACAAACCCTGCAGACACGGAGCAGTGGAAATGAAGTCACTGTGATCCAGAGTCCCAAGAGTCTCTCCGAGTCTGCCTTTCATACCCCCCTCCTCCCTTCAGCCAGACACAAAACACACTGCAGTCCAGCTTCCTCCACTCTCCCCCCTCATGGGCTGTGTGTGTCTACAGTCTCCCCCAGAACCTCTCCTCCAAAAAGTCCATCTTCAATGCTGTTAGTTGAAAATGTATGTGTCTGCGTGTGTCTGTGTGTGTGCATGTAGATTTGCGAGTGAGTTCACATTAATGGGATGTAATGTAGAAGCACTGGCAGAATGGACACACACACGGCTGCAGAGATGTGGTGCTGGAGCGGAGCTGATCGCCAGCCGCTGCTTTTAGGTCCCAGAGAGTCCTGAGAGTTTATTGACCCCTGGGCCAGCAGAGTCTGAGCAGAGGGAGACAGAGACAACCACAAGTGTTAGCAGGGAAGATTAATTTTCCATTAATATTATGTTTTCAGCTCATTTGCCACAATAGTTCATGAATATTAGCTGCTGCTTGGCTGTAAGTGAGCTATAAATGCTATTTTTTTAGCTAATGTTTGCTTTCTTAGCTATGGTTTTGATGTCACACAGAAAGAACAGTTGGTTTGGATATAATTGGAGGAGTCTGACATAAAAGGATGCGACTGATGCGGCTGCCAGGTAACAGGTTGTGTGGATACACTGATGAGAATATCCTGTGATCAAGAGCCCATGAACATCTGTCTGGACATCATCAACATTCAGCAACAATCTTTTTCTTCTTTATGTTCAGATGTATTTTTTAATCACAAACTTTTGTTTTTGCATATAAGTTTTGTTAAATAATTAGCAAAAAATGCTAATGTTTTAATGAGCCCTATTATATTATATTATATTTATAATTATATTATATTATATTATATTATATTATATTATATTATATTATATTATATTATATTATATTATATTATTCTATATATTATATTATATTATATATAGGGGCAGTTTGAATAATGAAAACGTCCCAAAGTAGTGAGGAGTTGCATTATTTTGAAATACATGTGAACTGCGGTGAGTCAGTGATGTCACCAGTGATCTCTGTGGTAGTAAAAGGGTTAAAATTGCCTAATTTTGTAAAAAAAAAAAAAAAAAAAAAGTTTTCTTGCTTTAAAGACAACTTAGTCTTTTACAGTTAGTTTAAGCAGAGTTTAGCAATAAATAATCTGAATTCAGAAGAACAATTTTTCTAAGGGTCAATTAAAGTAATTGCAAGAAAGTAAAATCTGCTTTAATTTGTTTCCCTTTTGGTTTGTCTGCATTAAACTTTAGTATTTTGGTCATCTAATTTATTATTTAAATAAATATGTATATTTATTTGTTTACTTATTATTAATATATAATTATTTTAATAAGTTTTATTTAATTTATATTTACTACCTTTGTCTTATCATTTATTTAATAATTGGGTGAATGCCTTCAGGCATTCAACCTATTGTTTTCCTGTTTTTCTTTATTATTGGGTGAATGCCTTCAGGC
>JBAMHV010000020.1:1787593-1799715 GCA_037177535.1 Pseudomugil gertrudae
AAAACACACAGACACACTATATATATATATATATATATATATATATATATATATATATATACACATACATATATATATATATATATATATATATATACACACATACATATATATATATATATATATATATATATATAGATAGATAGCTTCTATAGATAGATAAATGAGATATGTAGTTAACCTAGATGCTTTAATTTAAGGAAAATATTTTTTTATTTTAAAACTTATTTGACTGAATTTCTCAGAGTATTTTGTACCATTTGTATACTATATGCATTGTTGCTTTGTTTATGTTTCTGCTTTTATGTGATCGTGTTTAACACATTGGTGAAATGAACCTCAACAGTTCAGCTTCATACAATGCCATGAATGCGCAGCACGAAATTGAACATCTTGCAGTTGTCTCTGACTGCACTAATACGTTTTATTTGACATTTTTCAAGGTTATGATATTCTGTTGATGATGAATTTCCACCCACTACAACATAAAGTTTGTGTGTGAATGATGGACTCACAAAGGCTAATAATGTTTTAAAGATGTGATGGTAAAAGCTGTCCCAGTTCTGTAATTAGTTTCTAAAACAGACAGAAATGTGCAATCAGAGCTGCTTACCTCACACTCGAAGTCATCCGGTGGAATGCACTTCTGACCTCCATCCTGCCAAACAACAGCTTATTGTGAGATGTGTGCATTTGCTATTATACATATACTCAGTAATGCAAACTGAGTGGTTTGCAACAGTAGCACATGGTAAAGATAAAGATCTGAGCTGACTAAAAGACCAGAAATAACACTGATACACACTCTTCACATGTTGCAGAGAAAGAAGCGGCTCAGATGGGATGGATACTGACTGGATCTGTGTGTATTACAAACATCTAACCAAACAAAACGGGACATAAACAAACCCCGAAGGTGGTTGCCCAGAACGTTCTATCTGAGCCTGCAAATAACAGCTCGCCCGTGCAGAAGTGGGCGGTACAAAGTGTGTTAATTAAAAGAAGCTTTTATGTGAATTAACCACCATTTTTTTCCTGCTCTTATTCGCTACTCTGAACAACCAATCAGAGTGAGACCTTTCATAGATGGAAGGGATGCTGAATCAATGAGTCAATCTGGGCAAAAGATAAAAAAAAAAGAGCAGTCTGATCATGTCTATGCGGAAAATGCAACAAACACAGATATTCAGGCTCAAATTGCTGCATCTCACTGTGAGAAGTCTGAAGGAAATCCAGTATACTACTTTACATTATATTACTGTGGCTTTGCATGAAATCCTGTTTACAATACAACACTGTGGATTCTGTGATATCAGCATTTATGACAAAACATTTTATAGTGGCTCTTGTTACAGGCTGGACATAAACAGGAAGTGCTGAGTGTTTGTATAAGTATGTAAAAGTTAACATTTGATGCCTTCCTATATGCCTGCAGTCTTCTGATTGGCTAAATTTCAGGATTCCCACCGAAGGGTCATGCATGTAAGCCCCGCCTCCAACAGACGGTAACAATCTTTCGCTCTCATTTATTAGAAATGACAACTTCTCAGAATAATATGAACATTTTTGAGTCAGGATACGATATGAAATATGAGCACGAACTGCACATGTCCTTTATTAAAAAAGGACTTCAGTCATATGATGTATAACTTAGCAAAGAATTTTTAATTCTGGTCTCAAACATCCGACACCGGATCATTACAGAGACGGCAGGGAATAAGAAGAAGCACGCCTCTCCCTTAAATAAGGTTCCCAGGCTTTACTATCGTTGAGATGCAGAGCGGTAATGATGACAAAGATACATGCTTATGACTGCTCAAACACGTAGCCATTTATCTTCCATCAGCCTCTTTGTCAGGGCTTCATTAGCATATCTCCTCCTGCTGCCTGGGTGGGACAGCCAATCAGATGTTATCGCTCAACGAGACGGAAGAAACCCTTTCCCTACGATGAGGAAATCATTCAGAGCTGCCTGCACGCTGGATCATTATAGTTTTTTCTGAGGTTTTTATGTGTAAATTACACAAATATGCACCATGGTGCACATGCACGCTGCTACATATGTGATCATTAAACCTCATGGATGAAGCACCATTGTATCGACTGCGGTAACCTACTCTGACACCAGACGCCTCTACGCGTCTGCTTCCTGTTAACCGGCTGCAAAGGAAAGTGGGACAATCCAGGAAACAAAGCAGAATACACACATAATCCACAGCATATTCATTCCTCTTGAACCTATCGTATCTGTTTCAGTGTGTCATTTTTCAGGCCTCCGTCCTGCTGTTAAACCAGAGGTTTCTTATTTCTAAAAACTATTTGTGAATGTGTTTAAATGGTGCTGACAGATAGCCGTTTGTTTGAATCTGGACATGCGCAAAAGCTGGATACAGAAATTTGTGTTGTCAATCCATCCATCCATTTTCTACCGCTTTTTCCTTAACGGGGTCGCAGGGGGGCTGGAGCCAATCCCAGCTCACAATGGGCAAGAGGCAGGGTACACCCTGGATAGGTCGCCAGTCCATCACAGGGTCAACACACATAGTCAGACAACCATGCACACACACACACTTTTATGGGCAACTTAGAGTCTCCAATCAGCCTATCCCCAAGGTGCATGTCTTTGGACTGTGGGAGGAAGCCAGAGTATCCGGAGAGAACCCACGCTAACACGGGGAGAACCCACGCTAACACGGGGAGAACCCACGCTAACACGGGGAGAGCCCACGCTAACACGGGGAGAACCCACGCTAACACGGGGAGAACCCACGCTAACACGGGGAGAGCCCACGCTAACACGGGGAGAACCCACGCTAACACGGGGAGAGCCCACGCTAACACAGGGAGAACCCACGCTAACACGGGGAGAACATGCAAACTCCTCACAGAAAGATTCCCGGTTTGACCCCTACCCCGTCTCAGGCTCGAACCGGCAACCTTCTTGCTGTGAGGCCACAGAGCTAACCAACTGCGCCACCGCATAGCCCCGAAATTTGTGTTTTTCCACAGTAAATTGTGTCTGGGTGAATCAAACCATCGTCATTCTGCTTTGTGTTCATGGGTTGTAACGTTCACGGAGCTGTTTAAAGCTGGAGTCCTGGATGAATGAGGCTAGAAATATCAGTAAATTTGTATCCTGGCCCATTTTCATAAATGGGGATGTCCATTTCAAACGTTATGTCACTGCTTTCATACTTTCATGTGTTTTGTAAGTTGCCAGGGTTATGTCAGTTAGTCCACTACTGAGTAGTGCTTAGTTAAAGTTCATTTTCCTGTTTGGACACCAACTAGTAACGGTAATGTACTCCCATATTGTTGGTTACAGCTGTCCCAAAAACACCAGAATAAGTAGAATATTTATATATATTATATGTAGTGGAAATTTCAATAAAAATGTGGGAAGCAATTTCTCACTTTGACAATCTGTCAGTGGTTTATTCTCTTTTCATATCAACCCAAAAACAACCCAACCAAACATTTAGGCCTACTTATGACACAGAAGGAGGTCATTTAACTTTATGGTGAATTGTTACGGATGTGTTAGATAGACCTGATCATCAATGATACTTGTAATGAAAATACGAGCTCTACTCCATGCGTCCCTGGGCTTTTTGTGCACCATCCTCTTCCCGTTCCTCTTACTGTTATGTTCCTTTTTAGCTGGGTGCATGTCAGTAATACATCCCCATTCTCCACTCTGCCATGGTCACCCTTAGCCACTGATTCTGTTCATAGTTTATATGGATAGAATTTCTAGATGTAATCTGGTTAAAAGGATCTGGTTAGATGGTCTTTGGGACTGGATCTCTACATATGACGTAGAGATCCTGGTTCTGAGATAGTCTGCCCTCCATCTTGGACTACATGGAGAAGTTCAATTATCTTGCGGTGTCTTATGCAAGAGAGGAATATAGTGGGGGGTTGACCTACTGATCCACATGGCATCCAGAGAGATGCAGGATCTGTCATGAAGATGACTTTCACTTCAAGTTTGTTTCTGGTACCTATAACCCCTAAGAGTAGACTCGGAGCCACAAGCTTAGGCTAAAAGGCCCCTCTCTTCAGCCCCATTTCCATCAACAGATGCAAGACAGTATGCTTTCTTTGTGTGAATATTTTTTTTTTTTTTTTACGTTATCACAAGCCAAAGTTGTGGCGTCTGCCTAAATGTATGATCGTTCCTTTGGGGCTTAATTTTTCCCATATGACCCAAAAAGGCAGAGCTTGGTACATTGCAATCCATTGACCCATTGGCTGGAAAAAAATCATCACTTCCTGTGTGACTTGGCACTAAAAACAAAGTGGCAACAAAGCCATGTTCAGACATATTGTGGATTTTTTTTATGTTTAAAGCGCAACAAGAAAAAAGACAAACACCTGGGTATCCACTATTCTCCTCCTTTGTTTCTTTTTGTCTTGTTCTATGTAAAAAATGAAGAAATTTGCGCTGCTAGACATCATACCGTTACTTGACTGATGCGTTTGTTGCTATCTAATATGTCACCTGTCAGGGTAAGGGTACAGTTAGCTGTAAAACAGAACAGAAAACTAGATCCAAACTGTCCTATACTGATCTGAACCCCTTGCTCTTACCAAACCCCCTTGTTTGGTCTTTATGGAACCAGCTTCCAGTTGAGGATCGGAGGAAAACACTTTCTCTAGTGTGAATATTTTTGTTTTAGCAACTTAGCTGATATTAGAACCCTCTGTGACCTGTCTGGGCACATCTATGAGGAGCTCATAGTAGAACCAATGCTCTTTGGCATGAAGAGGAGTCAGATGAGATGGCCCGTGGATCCACTATGCCTTCTGTTTGCCTTCTAGGTGAGTTTCTCCACAGAGAGGAGGACAAACTGGATGGACTACATGTCTTGGCAGGTCTGGGAACATCTCAGTATCCCCCTGACTTTGCTGTGGTGGCCATGGAAAGGGACGTCTGGCCTCCTCTGCTTAAGTCGCTGACCCCTCAACCTCACGTCGAATGAATAAAAAATGAACGGTTGGATCTCAATCTTTAAAATGTACCACACATTTGCTGCTGTTTGGGCACCACCTGCACCAGCTCGGTCATGTCAGCTGAATGAAGGACTGCCAGAAAAGAAAGCAACCCTGCTGGGATCAGACACTGTCTCTTTTCTGTAAGGGTGTCCGCAGGCTAGACCGAAAAGGGAAGCTCCATGGACCCTGAGGCATGGCTGAATTTAGTGAGTCAAACAAAAGCAACAGAACAACAACAACAGAAGCTGAGAACCATGAGAGGATACAAACACTGCAGCTCCTAAACCCCCAAACAGCACACACAGACCAAGTATAAATGAAAATAAAAAACACAGTCGGTTCCACTGTTAGTATAATTATGTCCCGCAAATGAAAAAACATGCAGACAGACGTTTGCTCAGCTCTCTGGATCAACACAAATGGAGAAATATAATTCAATATTCTGAGTCTGAAATTGTAATTTATTCAGACAGGAAGCATGAATGCTGCAGGTGGTGTGGTTAAAAAAAGCTGACCGTCTTCAGATTTCCTCAGGTTACGCTTTAGATTTTCTACACTGGAAATAGATTGCTAAAAGAAATAATGAACCCTTTTCCTCAGTGCTCTCTTTGTGTTCTCCCTGAGCAAAATATTCAGAGCGTTTCATGGACGGCATGCATCCTGGAGGCGTGGGCCAACTCATGAACTGTCCATTTAAAAAGTTTCTCTAAATAGATATAAATATTTAATTGTGGTTATTTTCATACATTTCTTAAATAAGTCCTACACAGACTCCTGAATCAGGAGGTTGGTGTTAAATTCCTAAGAAATACTGTGCAGGATACACCAAGCGCGATCAGGACAGAAAAATGGCCTACGACAGTGCTTCTCAATTATTTTCTATTGCGCCCCCCCTAGCAAGAAGAAACTCCCCCCCCCCAACTCTCCGCCATGACAATAAATATCTGCACAACAACAAAAAAGAAAAAAAGTATAATTCAACTAGTTCAATAATTACTTTATTAACACTTACTCTAAAAAGTGCATCAATTTGTCTGAAATGAACCAACTGTAAACAAATTTAACCAACTGTAAACATTTTTTTACCAACTTATCCTACCATTTGATACTGACAAATAAAATAAAATAATCAATAAATAATATTAAATCCATTTCAGAAACATTACTTCAGGAACGCAATATATAACCTACAAAACAATTTGAATGAAACAATTTGTGCTGATTTTTCTTTTCTTCAATTTTTCTCTAAATGAGGAAGTTATGATTAATGGCTACAATGAGCCACCTTATATGATGCTAGCAGGGCTGATGCTAGCAGAGCTGATGCTAGCAGGGCTGATGCTAGCAGAGCTGATGCTAGCAGGGCTGATGCTAGCAGGGCTGATGCTAGCAGGGCTGATGCTAGCAGGGCTCATGCTAGCAGGGCTGATGCTAGCAGAGCTGATGCTAGCAGGGCTGATGCTAGCAGGGCTCATGCTAGCAGGGCTCATGCTAGCAGGGCTCATGCTAGCAGAGCTGATGCTAGCAGGGCTCGCTGGTTCACTGAAGCAGCGTTCATAAAGCGTGATGATTGATGGTAATATTCGGCACGTTTTCACTGAACAAACTCCAGCGGCTTATTAGCGTGATTGGGGTGTAATGTCTGCAAGTGGCGCTATAACTTATTTGGCTTTAAACTGTCCGCTGCCAGCATTTTTAGACACAGTAAACAAACCGGTGTTACAACAAAATCTGTGACCCATCACAATTTGTGACCACAGGGGGCGCTAGTCTACATTTTGGTGCATTATAGATGAGCGAAGCTTGAAAAAACATAATAAAACGAATGAGAAATCCTTTATTAACCCCTCAGTGAGGGAAATTGTAATCTGAGTTTATTAAATGTAAAGTCACACACTCTGGTGGCGATCAGAAATGGGACCTTTTGTAATACTATTTGAGAAGCACTGGCCTACGAGGACATGCCATTAGTTTTGAATGAACTAAAAGATTAGCTTGAAATGCTGCTGTTTCCATGTTGGCTACATCATGGGCCCCTTACAGGAAGCTGCTAGCGTGAAACTCTGAGTATCTTGACCCTGAATTGAGGGAAACTCTGGGTTTTTGTTCCAGAAAGCGAGGCAAGTCTTACCCTGAAGTAGTTACCATGGCAACTGAGGTGAACTTCCTCACTGGCAGTTTCACGATAAAGAAACATTATTAGAAATAAACTAAGAAAGTGATGACCTGCATCCTTGTCTTTTGTTTTGTGTAGTTGTTCTGTGCTATTGTTTTCTTTTGCTTGTATGACATGCATGTTATACCATGTTTATACCCTGATCCGGGTGAATACTATATTCCGATTGGCTGTCTGTTATAAAGTGATAATGGACACCTATAAAAGAATTTCTGCTCAAATATTTAGATTATTCTAAATTATTGTGCTGGCTCAAATGCTAGTTGGTAACCGTAGCAACAGAAACTCAGAACACATGACCACCATTCGACTTTTTGTGGCACACTTCTGAATTTAGCCTCTGATTGGACGTTTGTTATATCTACCATAATGACAACTACATGGGTGAAGAGGTCCATTTATCTGTTTTCTGGTGGTTTTAGAATTTTTAACATGCCTTATAGGGTTCAGGAGTTATGATCATAAGAGGTGGGCATGTAACATCCTGTCAACGGCACCAGGTTGGTTTAAAGAGCTGCAGGTTCTGTGGCCCCAGAGCCGGTTACCTTGGCAACAAGTCACAACATTAGTCTGCTCAGCCGCTTCTTGTTAATATTAAGAATTTAATGATTAAAAAAAAGTGTTAATGATTGATTTAATATTTCTTTCTTTCGTAAGTGACCATAATATAAGCGGGATAATGCTCTTCAAGGTGTCCATTATCAGAAACAAAATAAAAATGTATTTTTTATTTCTTTAAAGCTGATAGTTCTTTTTAATCGCTATTTTATTGTCACACAACATATTACGATATTTAAATACATCAATATTGTCTTACACCCCTGTTTGGTAATTAAATTTAAATGTTTAAACAACACTTTAAAAAAGTTCAATGCTATGCAGAGTATTGGATAAAGATGCTAAGCTAAGCTAAGCTAACCACAGCTTTTGCTGGCTCAGTGTTTGTGTTTCATTGGTTTTTTTTTAGCAAACATTCCACAAGAGTAACTTATAAATGAATCAGTGCAGTGTGTTAGGGCATTTTATAATTTATGCTTTAAATATCTTATATAATGGGAAGCAGTTTTAACTGGCCTTTAACCTACAGTCTCACTCTCTCACTCTACATAATTGATGGGTTCCTACTTTTACAGGATGCAGACAGGATGATGCTAATGTGTGTGAAGGTGAAGAAGAGCGAAGCAAATAAATCTGTTCTGCTCAGACTGCGGCCTTTTTCTATCTGTGTTTGAAATGTTCTGCATCTTTAAAAACCACTGCAACACAACACGTCCACAGCCTTTGGTAAAATATCACACCCACTTAAGTGTATGGCTTTTCCTCCATTCAGAGATGTGAGACTGAAGAGGAAAGCTTTGTGTTTTGGGTCACATTAATGCAGTGTCATTGTTTTCAATGACCTAAAGAATGTCACAGAATCAGATTTTGTCGCCTAGCTGAGCAGAACGGCATCAGAGAAGTTTCTGAAGTTCACTTAGTGCAACGATGGAGATACACAAAGTACTGAGGAAGACCCCACAGAGTCTGCCTCCCCTTTAATACTTCAGATATGAGAAATTGTTCTAAAAAATGTCATTTTCAGGTGTCTGCTAGAACAGAAGCCTGTTCATCCTTTAGACAGAAGAGGTTGTGTCTTAATCAGATATGGACAAAATGAAAAGCTTCACCTGATGGTTCGGAGTCTGATTTGCACCTGCAAATGAAACTGTCTTTATTCTGTCAAATTCCTCAAATAGTTTTATGACTTCGGCTTGCGGGCGGCATGTCGCCATCTGTGTTTCATCAGGTTTCTGTCCTGCACTGAACTGAACTTCAGTAAAAGAACAGAACATACGGTGGCCCTGAAGTGTCACAGCAAAACTAAGCCACAACACTCCACAATTAGCCACAACACTCCACAATTAGCTACAACACAACACAATTAGCCACAACACTCCACAATTAGTCACAACACTCCACAATTAGCTACAACACTCCACAATTAGCCACAACACTCCACAATTAGTCACAACACAACACAATTAGCTACAACACTCCACAATTAGCTACAACACAATTAGCCACAACACTCCACAATTAGCCACAACACAATAAGCCAAAACACAACACAATTAGCCACAACACTCCACAATTAGCCACAACACAATTAGCCACAACACAACACAATTAGCCACAACACAACACAATAAGCTACAACACTCCACAATTAGCTACAACACAATTAGCCACAACACTCCACAATTAGCTACAACACTCCACAATTAGCTAAAACACTCCACAATTATCTACAACACTCCACAATTAGCTACAACACAACACAATTAGCCACAACACTCCACAATTAGCCACAACACTCCACAATTAGCTACAACACAACACAATTAGCCACAACACCCCACAATTAGCCACAACACAACACAATTAGCTACAACACAACACAATTAGCCACAACACTCCACAATTAGCCACAACAATCCACAATTAGCTACAACACAACACAATTAGCCACAACACTCCACAATTAGGCACAACACAACACAATTAGCCACAACACTCCACAATTAGCCACAACAATCCACAATTAGCTACAACACAACACAATTAGCCACAACACTCCACAATTAGCCGCAACACTACACAATTAGCCACAACACTCCACAATTAGCCACAACACTCCACAATTAAGCCACAACACAATTAGCCACAACACTCCACAATTAGCTACAACACAACACAATTAGCCACAAAACTCCACAATTAGCTACAACACAACACAATTAGCCACAACACAATAAGCCACAACACAACACAATTAGCCACAACACTCCACAATTAGCTACAACACAACACAATTAGCCACAACACAATAAGCCACAACACTCCACAATTAGCCACAACACAACACAATTAGCCACAACACTCCACAATTAGCTACAACACAACACAACAACCCACAACACAATAAGCCATAACACAACACAATTAAGACATAACAACACAATAAGCCACGTTGTGTTGTGGCTAATTGTGGAGTGTTGTGGCTTAGTTTTGTTGTGACACTTCAGGGCCACCGTAAGAACAAGACGACGCATCTAAAACTAAAGATGCCGTTTTGAGGTTGCGATAGGTGAGCATCGAAATTCACCTGCAAGTTGGCACAAGTAGAGAACATACAAGCGCTGTCCATGGGCTTGATGGCGTTCCCGTGCAGCGACGGAGCAGGGTTGGCGATGATGGGTGGCTGCGCGGGAGGCGGGAAGGTGGCTGGTAGCTCGGTTACAGAAGCAGTTCCTCCTTCTGAACCGTATCCAAACGACAGGATGGCGTTTTCTGAAAGAGGAAGCATGAGAGCAGCACAGCGGTCAGCATGCATCAAGAATCAACCCAACAAAAGCAGCATCATCCTGACGGCTAAATTACTGTTTGCTAAGCAGGAGAAAGCTTCTGCTTTTATGTCCTGTCTGCAACGACACTGCTTCCACTTTAACAACAGCTATTAGAAATCACTTTGGAGACACATTTTTGACAGAAAAAAACCCTCAAAACAAACCGTGTTAATTAATATTTGTGCTTTTCATGCACAACCACTTATTCATTATAATAAATTAACAAAACGTGAACGTTACAAAGAACAATAATGGGTCTAAATTTAACCACAATCTTCAGATTTTTAAAAAAAAATAAAGGCTTTGTTTTAATTAAAACATATCCAGATGACTGAAGTTGTTCTGAAATCTGTCAGCGTTATGAAAACAATGCTGTTTACAGCTGTGTGTTTGTTTCTTCCAAAGCGGCTCTGATGATTCTGGTCACCCTCATTTTCTCTCTAACAAACTAAAGATTTATAGTAGTTTTTTTTTAAAAACATGTCTTTTCCAGCATCAAAGCAGCAGAATGATGGTCTGGCTGCTGTATTGTGCTGAGAAACTTTACTCTTCCAAGAGGATCATCATATATATGTATATACAGAGATCCTCTTGGTAATCAGAATTCTGTATTTATTATTTATTTTGGACTATTATGTGTTCCACATGATTTATGTATTTAGCTGGACCGACCGGAAGAGAAGAGAGGACAGAAAGACAGAAGATAGTAAAAAAAAAACAGAGAAACACAAAGAGAAGAGAGAGACACCACAAAGGAAACACTGCAATCCGATCAAATGCTGCTCCATCCACCACACCTGTACAGAAAACAAAATAAATCTCTCACGAGGCCCCACAGGGTTCTACAAATGCTACCTACGCCATAAATGAACAAGCAAACCATGTTGAACCTGGATAAACCTAAAGAAAAGCTCAGTGATCATGCCGAGCGTACGGGATGAAAGTGCTCAGAGAGAGGTGATCATGCCAAGGCGACCTCCTTCCTCCAAAGTCAGAGGCAGGATAGGGCCACACGAGACCATGGCAACCAGCAGCCATCCACTAGCAGGGACCCCAGCCAACCCACCCCAGGACAAACCCAGGATCCGCCCAAGGGGCGGCAAATGGAAGGTCCCAGCCGGAGCCCCCCGCAGTCAGGGGGAACGGGCCCCAGCGGGTCCAGGCCGGGAATTGCCGACCCCCTGGGGCACCGGCCGCCCAGGGCAGGCAGAGCGCTGGCCCAGGGCCCCGAGCACCCAAACGCGACCCCCCCACCCCCACAGGCAGAGGAGCCGACCAGCGCCTGCGAGGAGCCAGAACACCCAGACCTCCACCCTGCGGAGCCCAAAGATTTTTAGTTCTTATGAATCATCAAAGGTGCTTTTTTCTTGATAAATTTCCTTTTTTTCCTGCAAAAAAACCCAGCAAATTCTAATTTTTAAGTGACTAAATGTTCACCTTGTAAGGGACAGCGTTGGTGAGGGAGGACGTAACAGGTGGTTCAAGGAAGAAGAGAGGGGGGGGGGGGGGGGGGGGGGGGGGGGGGGGGGGGGGGGGGGGGGGGGGGGGGGGGAGGGGGAGGG
>JBAMHV010000020.1:2588049-2599958 GCA_037177535.1 Pseudomugil gertrudae
TTAGAGCCCAGTTGACCAGATCCATGTTGTTGTGTAGAGAAGAAAGAGGAGAAGTGCTCTTAAAAGAAAAGTAGCACACAGACAGACAGAGCAGATCACACAAGAGGAGGGGAAGAGAGAAAGAAGCTTTAGTGTGCAAAGTGTCCATCGTTTCACACGAGATTTTTGGCCAATTGACTGACTTTTTTCCTTAAATACCAGTGTGAATGCACTACTCACCTAAATATAGTGCACAAAGTCGTGTTAGTAGCTGATTGAGACACAGCCTGGATGTTGAAAACAAGAGGAAGTGACATCACCACGCATGTACACCCTCCAAAATAAATCCAATCAAATAATTTTATTCATCATCATCATCATCTTTATTTGTCAGACTCAAGGTCCATAAAAAATCAAGACAAAACAATAATTATAAAAGACATTTATACCAATGTTTCCACAGAGAAGACTGGTAACTGTACTAAAACGAGGGTTCACCAGCATCAGGACTGTTTTCAGAATTATTCAAGCGACAGATATATCTGTACATCTGTATTAACACAGATTTAGATGTTTCAGAAGTGCACGCATCAGATCAGATTAGTTTATTAATCAGATTACTTTTGAGGACCGCCACCACATCGTATCATTATGAAGCGTTGGGGCCTCACACGGGAATCTGTCACATGGTTTTCTTTGTGGATCTGGTTAAAGAAGATCTTATGACAGTACTGTAAAGCCTTCACTCCTCCTGGAAGAACAGCCTGGTTGAGACTTCACCACATGTGTAACAAAACTTAAGTCACATTAATATTTGTATATGAAGCTTTGCTGCGAGTGTGTTCATAAACTCCTCCTTTGTGATCAGATATCTCAGGACGATGTTGGTAAGAAAGATATTTCCGTGCACTCGGTTATGTTAGAGTGTGATGCGAGTATGTGAGGCTCCACAGGAAGTGTGATGTTGATTTTCATATGCACTGACTGACAGAATGATGTCTTACAGCAGACCATGACTGCTTTGGCAACCATGCTTTGGAAGGTGAGTGTGTGTATGTGTGTGTGTGTTGTGCTCTGACGCTGTGGGCTGAAAAGTCCACGCTGTTTGTTTAATAAACAGACAAATAAATAAAAAAAAAACCATCACAAAGACAAAGAAGTGGCAAAAAAAAGTCACCTCTGTGTATCCGCCTGCATCTCTAAACACCCCCCTCCCCCCTGTGTTTGTTTGTCCTTCCAGCTGTGTTTACGCATCTGATTACCTGCATCGTTCACCTGTGTTTGCTAAACCACGTTTTACAGGTTCGATGCGCTTCCTGGGATTAACCTTGTGTGATTGGTCAGTTGCAGAGGCGACGGCCGGCTCCCCTCTGGACGGAGGAAACGTAGCGCTGGCCATCTTCATCCTGGTTCTCCTGCTGTCGGTGCTGCTGGGGGGGGCGTACGTCTACGTCACGCGGTAAGATCCGGGACTGCGGTGCACGTTGGCCGCTGATAAGCCGCCATCACTGATTCGTTGTACCCGACAGGTGCCGGTATCACTCCAATCTGAGGCTGCCGCTCATCTACCCACACCCTTACCGACAGATCACCGTGGAGACGGAGTTTGACAACCCGCTCTATGAGACAGCAGGAGTAAGTGTGTATGGAATCAGATTTGTTTCACAAGTTCCAAGCAAAACTTTTTAAGACTCCAGCAAAAAAAACAGAAATTAAAACCAAAACTTTGTAAAACTCAAGCAAAATACATGATCTGAAAATCAAAAATGATCAATCATCATGAAAACTATGAGGCTTTTATTTTGTTACATTTTGTTTGCAGTTTCCTCGTCCTCTTTCTCTCTTCTCTGTCTTTTAGTTGCGCTTCACAGTTTTTGGTTTTGATTCTTGATTGTTTGGTTTCATTTCTGACACAAACCTTTCAGGGGCGGGGCTCTTTCAGGGGCGCATTCTGATTGGCTGTGGAGGTTTTGAGTGACACAGCTGTAGCTGGAAGTTGTTTAACCCCTTGTATATATATATATATGTATGCTATCCACCGTATGTGGCTGTAGACCAGGGGTGTCCAAAGTCGGTCCCCGAGGGCCACAATCCTGCAGGTTGTTCATGCATCCTTGGTCCAACACAGCTGACTCAAGTTAATCCGTCATTATGCTGAACTTCATTGGCTTTTGTGTTAATTTAATGGAAGCCAGGTGTGTTGGAACAGGGATACATCAAAAATCTTCAGGGCAGCGGCCCTTGAGGACCGACTTTGGACACACCTGCTGTAGACTGTATGCAGACTTCAGCAATTCTTTACTACAGCGGCTTTAAAGTGGGATTTTAAGGAGAATTAAGTTAAGCATTTGTCACTGTGTGTTAAGGGGTTTAACAACTTCCAGCTACAGCTTTGCCACTCAAAATTTCCACAGCCAATCAGAATGCGCCCCAGAAAGAGCCCCGCCCCTGAAAAGACAGAGAAGAGAGAAAGAGGACGAGGAAACTGCAAACAAAACTTCTGAATGTAACTGAATAAAAGCCTCATAGTTTTTGTAGTGGAATTTAGGGATACATGCAGGCAAATTATCTTAGGAGATGGTCCCCACTACTTAGACTAGATAAGAAAGTTACTGTTCGTTGGTCTCAGGATTACTCCCCAGTTAGTAAACACACTTATAGTGAATTAGTATATCTGACTCTTAATGTAATAAGTCACGTTGGTATTTAGCAAGCACTCCTGTTCTCTCCTGTGCGCCCCGAACCGGCCAAGCCAGTCAGAGACCACTTCCTACGGCCGCGAAGCCAATTCTCGCCACCCGAACCCCAGACAGGCGATCAGTAAGAGGCAGGAAGACCGACGTGAAGACGTCAAGAGTTACAGCAGGTTCGTATCAGATTTGAATAGAAGTGCGGACCCCCCTTAATCGATCGACAGTACACTATATTGCTTCCCAGATCATGACGTATATAACAGACCCATCTTCTGACTGGTCCTTTCACCTCTGCCGCTCATCCAATCCACCAATCAGAGATGAATCTCAGACATTCACACACATTAGCCATCTAAACAAGCATTGGCTCTTTAAACTTCCTTATCTGCCCTGTCCGCCCCATTCAGCAGGAGATTCTGCTTACTCCTACAGGATTCCGGGTCATGCCCCATTTAGGAACCTCTGACCCTTACTGAAAGGATTATTTTAATCTGCACATGTGTTGTTTTTATCTGATAACATGACCTGAGTAAGGTCCTGGCCTGAAAGCAGTGCCTTCAGCCTGGACTCTCCCTCATTTTCATGATGATTGATCATTTTAGATTTTCAGATCATTTATTTTGCTCGAGTCTTAAAAAGTTTTGCTTGAAACTTTTGAAACAAATCTGATTCCATATAAATGTTATTTACTGAGCAAACCTGTCTGTGTATCTCACACTTCCTCTTTCATCCTCAGCAGGACACTCGTGAATATGAAGTATCGATATGAAAAGCTTCTTCAAAGACTGATCACCTTGTGCTAAAGTCTTCATCTTCCCCGCCCGCCCCTCTCCGCCCCAGAGGAGGCGATGTAAATACAAATAATGATGTCCAGCCCCTCTCTGCCACGAGACGCGGTGACTGATCCTGTTCTCTCCTCTCTCCATGTGACAGTTTTTTTTGTTGGAGATGGGGGAAGAGATGCGGAGCGTTCAGGAGGTAAACGGTAGCGGTACGGACTGGGTGGGGGGAGTGATGGGACGTGGAGGGTGGAGGGAGATCCAGAAGTCATCTGGATGAGGAGGGGTTATGGAGGGGGGGAAGGGGAAGACGTCTGGGAGAAGACGCAGCAGGAGGAAGGGAGAATAGCGGGATCAAAACAGTGTTTTTTTTTTTCTCTATTGTACATAATTTATTAGAACCCCGGAAGCTGGAGGCATCAAGAAGCTCGTTTTTATACAGTTACTGGTCTAATTATTTCCCTGCAGTAAGACATGAAAGTATTTGTAGTTTGTTTTGTTCTTTTTACTGGCACAGTCCTTCATTTCTGTGTTTGTGTACAGGTGTGTTGTGCTGCACGTGTGCATTGGTTTTTCCCTCCACAGCTTTTTAAACACCAGCTCCTGTGTTGCAACACACCAGCTGCCCCGTGAAACAAACCAAGAAGCAGGTTCACAGCTTTGCTTTGTGCAGGGACTTCATTACTTTTGCATTACGGTGGTGCTTAATTCTCATACAGCATGTATAGCTGAGACCTAGCAATCTGGATTTCATGACCAGGGGGTACGCTGCATCCAGCTCTATGCCGAGGGCGACAAACTGATACTGACTTACTGGGAATGGATTAATCACATTCTCCATTACAAACATGGGTTTGTGTGCAACTTCCTGTTAGGAGAAGGCAGAAACCTCCTGATGTTTAATGTTTTCAGGGAGGAAAAATCCTGCATTTTCACTAGGGATGTTCATTAACCCATATTGGCACAGATTCCAGTGAAGGTTTGTGGGTAACTGGAGCCAATCCCAGCCGGGTACACCCTGGAGAGGTCACCAGTCCATCACAGGGAGACAACAAGTAAGAAGCTAACATGCTAACAACGCTAACAGCCGAGGCTCGAACCAGCAACCTTTCTGTTCTCTGCTGTGTTAACCACCACCCACCATGCAGCCCGGTGCATCAGCCCAGTGAATTTAAGTTAAAATACGCTCTGATTTTAGCCAGAACGATCCCAGCTGCATCCATAAATGAGATGAAATAAGCAAAGTTTATTTGTAAAAGCACTTTCTGGCAGTAATCACTGAACAAAGTGCGTAAGAACATAAAATAACTCTAATTTTAAAACATTAAATCAATACATTAAGAACAAAAGCAGCAATAAAAGCAAACTCATACTGGTTGTAGCTGGAAGAATGGTTAGCATCACCTTTAGATGGAGGAGTTTGCACCTGTAGCATAAGGAACTCCTCTGGTTTATGTCAAATAACCTGTATGTCATGCAGTATGATGCAGATTAGTTCGGTTTCTTCATCTTTAGCATCTAACCTTTTCAACAGGAATGCAGATTTATATGGAATCAGGTTTGTTTCAAAAGCAAAACTTTTTAAGAATCAAGCAAAATAAATGATGTCAAAATCAAAAATGATCAATCATCATGAAAACTATGAGGCTTTTATTTAGTTACATTCAGTAGTTTTGTTTGCAGTTTCCTCGTCCTCTTTCTCTCTTCTCTGTCTTTTAGTTGCGGTTCACAGTTTTTGGTTTTGATTCTTGATTGTTTGGTTTAATTTCTGACACAAACCTTTCAGGGGCGGGGCTCTTTCAGGGGTGCATTCTGATTGGCTGTGGAGTTTTTGAGTGACACAGCTGTAGCAGGAAGTTGTTTAACCCCTTGTATATGTAGCAGACTTCAGCAATTCTTTACTACAGCGGCTTTAAAGTGGAATTTTAACTTCTTGGAGAATTAAGATAAGCATTTGTCACTGTGTGTTGTAATTTTCTGTCTCCTTAAGTTTTACAGAATCTCCTGGAATAAAGGTTATAAAGTTAATCCATGGACTGTTCACTGTTTATCTAGCAAGATAAGCATCTAGCTAGCTTCACATTTTGTGAGGACAGAACAAAGTTAATGTCATTTATCTTTAGTTTACTATAATACTGTACTTCTTTAAACAACACACAGTGACAAATGCTTACCTTAATTCTTGAAGAAGTTAAAATCCTACTTTAAAGCCGCTGTAGTAAAGAACTGCTGAAGTCTGCTACATATACAAGGGGTTAAACAACTTCCAGCTACAGCTGTGTCACTCAAAAACCCCACAGCCAATCAGAATGCGCCCCTGAAAGAGCCCCGCCCCTGAAAGGTTTGTGTCAGAAATGAAACCAAACAATCAAGAATCAAAACCAAAAACTGTGAACCGCAACTAAAAGACAGAGAAGAGAGAAAGAGGACGAGGAAACTGCAAACAAAACTACTGAATGTAACTAAATAAAAGCCTCACAGTTTTCATGATGATTGATCATTTTTGATTTTCGGATCATTTAATTTGCTCGAGTATTAAAAAGTTTTGCTTTGAACTTTTGAAACACATCTGATTCCATAGATTTATCGCCTGAATATCACTTTCATCCAAACACCAGTCACAGTTTGGCTTCTCCGGCTGCTCTCTTACCCTCCAAAACGCTGACTCGTGTTTCACGTGCTTCCTTTGTGGCACGTTTTCAGGAGTTTTCTGTGCTGTCGTCATCATTGCTCCACCTGGATGTTTCCCTTTCTGTTTGCTTTGCTAGACTCCAGCCGACCGAGAGCAAACGCATCTTTCCCCCCATGCTGTGTTGCATTATGCTTCCATCCTGTGTTTCACAGACAGCTCTGCCAATCAGCGTTTTGAGCTCTGCAGGTACAAATTACCAGGTGATTCTTCCTCATGTAAAAATAATCACAATTAGTTACAACTTCTTTTTTTTTGGCCCCCACAAAGGGCTCAGTTTGCTCTGGTTTGGTCAGCTTCATCGCTTATCACGCCCCATTCTGCATCAGCTTTACTGACATTTAAAATCCAAAGCAAGCCTTTAATTTTATGGAAATGTTGCGTGAGGATCCAGGATGACTCCTATGATTCATTCAGAGGAAATAAAACAAACCTAGCCCGTGCAGGGGTCCGTGTAAGAGCGAATACACACATAAAAGAACAAATAGGATGAATCTAAACACAGAAACGGGACTGTTTGTGCTCTTATTGTAGTAATCAAGGTGATGCTAATGTAGCAAAAGTCTCCGTTAAAGCTCCGCGCCCACATTCACATGCATGAACCATCCTCTCTTTGGTAATAACAGGAAGGAAGATTTGCTTCCTTAATTTTTTTAAGTGTCGGTTTGACACTGGACGTGTCCCCGAACTCCCTCCTGCCTGCTGTCACCTTCAAGGCTGTTTGCTCCAGCCGGTCCCCGTCTGGCTTTAGCTGTAGTGGTGTTTAAATCTACGACTTTAGGGCCGCTGTTTCGTTTCCCTCATGTAGTTAGATTGATGTACACGGGCCCTCTGGGGTCCCCCGGGCCTGGACCGGCTGGTGTGAAACATGGATTGTTGCAGATGTGAATAGTGTAGATGTAGTTAACTGATCAATATACAGGTGCACACTTGATCGACCCACCAGATGATGTATTTATTTTGATGTACTTGTACATGTGATGTTTTATGCAGATTGATAAATGTACATTTTCATTATGAAAAGACGAATGTTACAGTTTCCCTAAATAAAAAGTAAAACGTGAATAAAAAATGTAAACATGAAGCTTTTTTTTGTCATCGTGTTTTTTTTTCTCGCAGCGTTTTAAAACGTGAATATTTTCCTTTTTTTTATGGAAAAATATGACAATGCCTTGATATTAAATAGTAATCAGTGAGAACTGGAGCCAACACCGACGCTTTAATAAGTTCAGATACTGAAAAAAGATTTGTTTATATAAATCGCTTCACTTCTGGTTTGAGCTGGAACATGATGAACGTAAGGCTCCTTCCCACTGAGTCATTTAATTTATCAGTAATTAAAGTAATTCCTCAAGAAGAAGCCACAAATCTTTTCTTTTGTGAGTGTCTACAGCTGTTGTATTTCCTGCTCTGATTGGGACGAAACAGCAACATCGTCTTCATCAGATCTTTCTAACTCTCACACTGACCATGAACACCAACAATTATCATGATTACTTCCATACAAACATGACCAATCAGGCCTCCAGTTAAAGTTAAGGGAATTATTTATGTTAGGTGAGCTGGTTCCTGGGCCACCATACCTGCAGAGATGCATGGCCCGGTGTGGTAGCGAGAAGAAGCTGGAACTGACCCGCAGCTTCCTGAGCTGGCATAGAGGTGAGAACAGGCAGGGAGGAGTTGGCCAGGTGGAGTCATGGCTGCTGAACTGTGTGCTAAAAGCAGTCACAGTGGGACTCGCGGGGTTTAATCAAAGCTTAAAGAAAGTAGAGAAAAGCCAGATGGTCCAGGAAGAGGTCTGAGCAGGGCTGGAGGAAGCCTGTTAGCCAGTGTGATGGTAGGGATAAAGCAACATGAAGGAATGGATTCGAGCAGGCAGCTCGTCTCCATGGGAGTCTAAGCAAGTAAGCAACAACCTGTGCCAAAGCTGGAGAGAAGGTCAGTGGTTGGAGGCTGAATTACTCCATCCATTTTCTACCGATTATCAGGTCAGGGGAATTACTCCTCAGGGGCAAATTATGTATGTATGTGTGAATGGATGTATGGATGGATGGATGGATGGGTGGATGGATGGATGGATGGGTGTATGGATGGATGGATGGGTGGATGGATGGATGGATGGGTGGATGGATGGATGGACGGGTAGGTGGGCAGGTGGATGGGTGGGTGGATGGGTGGATGGATGGGTGGATGGATGGATGGGTGGGTGGATGGATGGGTGGATGGATGGGTGGATGGGTGGATGGATGGGTGGATGGGTGGATGGATGGGTGGATGGGTGGATGGATGGATGGGTGGATGGATGGATGGATGAGTTCATGAACCTCTTTTCCTGCCAGCAAACAGCTTGTCATTGGACCGTGTCGTCTTGTCTGTTATCTTGTGTAAAACCTCCTCATTGGTGGGAGGTAAATCATTTCCCTCTTTAATGTCTTAATGATTCCTCTGTTGTCATCATGTTACTGCAGTAACAGCATAAGGCTTTGTGCAGAGGCTTTCCTGGTGTTTAATTTTGCTCTTTAGAGGCTTTTTACCAGCTGCTTCATGATATTTATCATTCTGAGGAAACTCAGTGCTACCCACACACACGTTTAATGACCCACAAGCCGTTCACAAAGCTGGAATTAATGCCTCCACTTACTGCATTTAGATGGTGGTGTCATTATTCAGCGAGGGGAAAATCATAATGAACAACAAAAAGAGAGAGTTGTTATTCCAAGCGGCTAACTCACACCTCTGAGTCGATACGCACCAGCACAGGATAGGTGGCTGCATCCAGGATCTTTCCCATGAAGGAGAATCCCCACATTGTTTATGTGTCTATTTAACAAATATGTCATTATCATGTCTGGACTGATCACTGTTTCCTGTTCTTGTGCCCTTTGACCTCTTCTCTATAGTCTTTTTTACCATAAATACTTGTTTTATGTTATGACATCAACCTGCCAGGGGCTCTGCAGATGGAAATTAGCCTAAGGCTATAATCTGGTATATTTATATTTGTACAAAATGTTCATTAATATGCATTGTCCCCCCCCCCCCTTTTTTTTTTTTTTACAAATAAATAAATAAAATAAAATAGTAAATAAATAAAATGTGGTTTCAGTTTGCCTGAAACTCCCTTCTTTTCCTCCTCTTTTAGTTTTTTAACCTGTTGCTCTTTCAGGACTTCTTGTCTTTACAGTTCCTGCATAGTTGACCAATCAGCAAGCGGCGCCTTGAAACAGGTAACTTCCTGAGAAAGTCTTCCTCATATTGCTGCTTTGTTTAATTTTTTTTTCCACAGATAATTTTATTCTGCAGAAAGCTTTTGCCTCAACAGGACCTGGGACTAGTCTGCTTCCCTACAGCGTGTCTGAAACTTCAGATAAGGACAAACATCATATTACAA
The DNA here is from genome assembly GCA_037177535.1 of Pseudomugil gertrudae. Taxonomy (NCBI): domain Eukaryota; kingdom Metazoa; phylum Chordata; class Actinopteri; order Atheriniformes; family Pseudomugilidae; genus Pseudomugil; species Pseudomugil gertrudae. The sequence continues at coordinate 2,597,581 of JBAMHV010000020.1, forward strand.
TCAACTTTATCACATCTCTTCAGTCAATCTATGCATGTTTGATACAGTTCCAGTTCAGGTTTATTAATCAACTTTGTTTTATATTTCTATAATTGTGTCACAAATTTACTGTAAAAAATGGAGAATTCACACGTATAAAACAGAAAGTACAAGTTTGGTTTGTTGTTTTTGTGAGTTATCAAAGCAAAACCTGTGTTGCCGGATTATTTATGTGTTATTTATATGCATAACTTCACTGATTATGAGTCTGGACTGCTTTGTTTCAGAAACAAGCTTCAACATCTATTATTCAGCATAGCATCATTTATAACCTCTGCAGCTCTCGATCACGTGTTCTTACATATGTGTGTTTTCTCTGGTTGGTTTTAGTTTTTTTTGTCTCTTCTTGGGACTATTTTTATTTCTCTCTCTCATTCTGCTTCTGTTGTGTGCGCCGTTTTGTTTGTGTCTCTGTCTGACACCGCTCTTTGTGACAGTTTTTCTTATCTCTTTCTTCTCATTTTGTCATTACTTTGCTTTTCTTTGTGACTGTTTCATTGACTCTCCTACTAGAAATGTTAATCATCACCTCAGACAGATGTCTTGTTTATAAAGGTCTTTTTTTAGCCTGCTTGGTAGTCCTGTGATGTAATCTTTGCAGACTTTCATGGAAGAGATTTAATCATTCTTCAGATCAATAAGAGTCAAAGCCTGTTCAAAAGGTTCCGATTATTTATCACAGTTTTAAAAATAGATACAGTTTAGAAAATCCTCCTAATTGCACAGTAAAAGAAATATTAAGACGAGGAGCAGGGGGAACATTTAACAGAGATGATCATTGGCCAAATATGAATGATTAATAAAGGCTCACCATTGTGTTTAGATAAGTCACTTTTAAAAGCTGCAATTAAATCAGATAAATTAATTTTCAGAACAGTGAATACAGCCTTTCAACTCACTCAAAAGGAGTAAAAGTATCATCTTAACTGGATTTCACAACTATCTGCTTGATATTACAGAGCTATTTTTACATAAAATATTACCTTTTTAAATATATTACCTTTAAAATTATAAACATTAAAAATGTATATCACTAAAACTGTTTTTCTATTAGAAGAGTAATAGAAAGCGTGCTATTTTATGTGGAAATGACGTATTATAGTTCCGCCGGTCGGAATGGCGGAAGGATACTAGTTGTAGAGTATAAATATAACGCACCGCGCATTGACTGTTCATACCAACACCGGAGCAGAAAGACAGTCCATCACTTGCGCTAACAATTTGTTTGTAAGTATCTTGAGTTTTAATAACATGTTTTATCAGAAATCTTTGAGTCTGTTGTTAAAAATGTGATTTCTACATATTTTTTTGATGGTGGTACTTGGGTTAACTTTTTTAGTTGCGGTTGTATTCTTGTCTACGTCACCAAACTTGGTCGCTAACGAGGCCTACATTAAAACTTCGCTTTCTTGTCTTCCTTTTAAAACAATAATAAATTAAAGTATTTAGCTGTAAGCTTTTATCGGTTTAGACTTGGAAAAAAGTTTCTAAAGGGGTAAATGTACCATTGAAGTGATGTTAGAAAGCGAAGAAACGCAACGGTTTAGCGGTTTCCGGTTCTCATAGCAACGTTTAGCAATTAGCTTTAGCCATGTTTAGCCACCGATAAACGTTTTTAACGGAGCACCACAGCTTCATTTTAATCTGCATTTTCGGTTAAACGGTTTGTTTAAAATGTCTATATTGTTTTAGGTCAACGCTTCTAGCAAACTGTGGGTTGTTTGGCTTATAGTGCGATGTCAGCAGCTGCTAACTAAACTAAAAGCTGTTAACTGCTAACTAAAAGACAAAACTATTAGTCAGCCAGACCATTAAACCTGTCTGCAAGTACCTGGTTAGCAGAGGCTTTGGTTAAAGTAGGCTAAACTTATTTAATCTCAGGAGAGATGTCATGTTTGAACTGTTACCGCCTCCTGATCCAGACATCACTTTTCTTCATGCAGCATCAAGATGCAGATCTTTGTGAAGACCCTCACTGGAAAAACCATCACACTGGAGGTCGAACCCAGCGACACCATCGAGAACGTGAAGGCTAAGATCCAGGATAAGGAGGGCATCCCTCCAGACCAGCAGAGGCTGATCTTTGCTGGGAAGCAGCTGGAAGATGGCCGCACCCTGTCCGACTACAACATCCAGAAGGAGTCCACCCTGCATCTGGTGCTCCGTTTGAGGGGAGGTATGCAGATCTTTGTGAAGACCCTCACAGGAAAAACCATCACACTGGAGGTGGAGCCCAGCGACACCATCGAGAACGTGAAGGCCAAGATCCAGGATAAGGAGGGCATCCCTCCAGACCAGCAGAGGCTGATCTTTGCTGGGAAGCAGCTGGAAGATGGCCG
>JBAMHV010000020.1:3170288-3183843 GCA_037177535.1 Pseudomugil gertrudae
AAGTGCTCTGGCCGGCACCCCAGTGTGAACCTGGTGACATTAACCCTGAGCCAGCGCCATACAGTCCCTCCAGAACACAGAGTGAACATTCACTGCTAAGAAAAGCTCTAGAAGTGGAATTTTTACATGGTGTCCGCACATTATCGTGAAAACATCTGAATACCTCTCGTACTCTTCAAACTTATGTGATTGCAACAGGGAATAAACCTGGTAAATCAATCAATAGAATATGTATTACATGAAGTTATGTCCTCAAACTGAAGGAATTTGAGGCTTCATTTGGCACAATGCCTGCATCTGTAACCTGCAGGTACTGGGAGAAAACTGCACACGTGACAGTTCAAACTAATCCTTAAACATCTCTTTAGTCGTCCTGAGAAACCTGTGAAAGGTCAGCATAAGGACCTCATGCACATATATGTACGAGCAATGACACACACACCTGTAAAAGCCTCATTCATGCATCATAATGCAACCCTGAACTGTGTGTGTGTAAGAGGGATTCAGTTCAAGCATGCATAATGCAGCTTTAGACAAACAAAGGCTTGCTTATGTCATAACCGTGTTAGCCACACATTCCTGCAGGTGAATCAGAAGAGACTGAAATCCAGTTTCTGGATGAACACGATGAAGGCACATTCAGCATCTTTATGCATCACGTGTCCCGTAGGAAAAGTTTCCACCTGTCTCACATTTCCATAAGGGTGAGACACACACAGAGTTGTGTCTCACACACTCTGAATTGTACAAATGCAATACTGTAACAAAGACTCTGTTACTTCTTGATTTGACTGAATTCTGATGCTGTACTGTTATTTATGTTGCTTGTACTGTTTATCTATCTTCTTTTGCTTTTGTTGTGTTTGCATACTTCCTCAGATACACAGTAGGCTTTTTGCCCACAGTGTTGGATCACGTGCAGAGGAACAACCCATTTAGAGCTTTTACTCTGGTGTTAATTTAAACCCTCTGTCCTCCTCTGCTCTCTGCTGGACATTTGATCAAACTGCAAAGACGTCACATCGTTTTAGCCTTTTATTAACAAGAAATATTTTATTTTCACAGAAATAATAGCTAAACTAATTTTAATCTAGTTTGTTTGAGTTAAATAAATATCTACAAAATGTGTATAAGAAGATTAAACTTTAAAGTGTTATCTAAATAACCTAATAAATAAAAGTAGAACAGCTTGAGCATATATTTGCTTCATTACCAGACAGGTACGATTCAGTCTGACAACACGAATCAGATCAGATCAAAACAACTATGATGTGCTGTTCCAGATGTTGTTGCTGCTTTTCTATCATCCCGGTAAAGGTTTTAACTCAAACTGACATTTTAGGAAATTTATTTTGTGGTGGGAGTTTGGTTCCGATTGCTGCTATGCTCCAGCTTCCTGCGACTGAACTGGAATGAGAGGTACAGATGATGGATGAATGGGTGTTTGTTTCAGGTCACTGCCCCCTTCAGAGCTCTTCCTTCTCTGCTCTTGTTTCTGGATACATCTTTTGACCTTGTCATAAATTCCTCTCAGAAATTCAGTGCCTCCAGTGCAAACCAGCCTCACACTATGACAGAACTTTCTCTTTGTCTGCAGAACAAATGCCAGTAAGACTGCATACCGGCTAAACACTTACTGTGTCCTTTTGTTCTCTCATAGTGCATCTTCTTAAAGGTTTGAATGTGTTGAACAGGTTCAAAGTGCTGCAGGTCAGCCTGAAGCTCTGTCTGCCTTCTGTTGTGTTTTTCATCCACAGTCTACGCTTAAATTCAGAACTCTCAGATGCTTTTTACTTTTTGTTTTTTGTCCTGGAAGCATCTGCACAGCTTTGACTGTAAAACATCTTAACAACACAAAACAGCGTTGACATCTTACAGCCTTTTAAAGGATTGTTTTTTAAATTACTTTAGCATCTTGGACTATCTGGGGAGAGGGAAGTCTGGGCTTCCCTCCTCAGGCTGCTGCCCCCGCGACCTGACCTCGGATAAGCGGTGGAAAATGGATGGATGGATGGATCTTGGACTATTTATTTGGATTGTTTATTTTAAAGTAACTGATATTGAAAATACATGCTTGAAATTCAAGGTTTCAGTAATTGTGAAATGATAAATAAATGCTGAACAACTACAAACCACTGACTTTTTGTTACAGGACAATGTTCTGTTGGGAAACATGGACACAGATAGCACGTGCCAAAATCTTTTGCATGTTTGGGCCTGAAAAGTTTGTTGTTATAGGCCCAATACACTCCAGGACTCCCTCAGATGTTCTTTACCAGCAGCTTCATGAAAAATATCAGAATGATTTACAGACCATCATGTTTCAGGTGAAATGCTGCATGTTTGCAGATAAACATGAAGCATATAAAAGGTTTTGGTCACACAGCAGACTATACTGAAGAGACTTTTTTTCTTGCAGCTGAGTTTTCGTGCGCCACAGCGCAGTTTGCGTGCACTTCTCCTGCAGCGGGATCTGGACACTAGGGCCGCACGGACACAGTCTGCCGGTACCATCTGAACCAAGAAGGCTGTGAAGTTCATCAAACTAAACCACCCGCCTTTCGGTACCCGTAGAAAAGCAAAAACTTCTCACCAGCTTTTCGCACCAGACACCGCACCGCGGTCTTTCGCAGCGCGCTCGCGCGCGCGCTTATTATTTTTCCTTTTCTTTGCATATGGAAGGACAGAACATCGTGGATATAAAGACATGAGTGAACTGTCAACAGAAGCGTTTCCCCCTAATGGACCTCCAAAGGTATGAACTCGCTGAATAAAGTCCGGATTCGCACAAAGTGTTTTTTATGCAAAGGTCCCAAATATTCCCGCTGCGAGTTATTACAACACACACACACACACACACACACACACACACACACACACACACACAGAGAGAGAGAGAGAGAAGCACTTAGAATCTGTTATGTCTCAAAGAAAACTGGAAAGTTTGCTATAATGGACCAAAATAATTCAAAATGCCATGAAAAAAGGAAAATGATAAAAAAAAATCTGACACATGTGCAGTTATTATATTTTCTCTGTTTGCACACATAAATGTTAATTTTATTCTATTTTATTGTTTGTTTGATGGACTAAACATTGGATAATTTTTTATTGATATCTGTGATGCGCCCTGAGAGACATTGTAAAGTGGCGGTTTACTAATAAAGTTTAATTGAATATTTTGTTACCCATTTAGATTTAAACAGTGAGGTTTAATTTAAAAAATGTAAAAGTGAAATATAGAAAAACAACTAAAAATCAAGTCATTTTACTGTTAATCTCTCTGTCATACGTTGATATTCACATAAAAAATTTGCCTTTCTTTCATGGTTGGTTCTTAAACCCAAATAAACTGAAGCCTTTAAAGCAGCTCGGTGTATTTTAATGCCATAATTATGCTCAGCGTGCACACTTTGCATTCAGATGTGCAGCTTTAGGTCTAAGTTTGAACCAGTACTGGATGCCGACCACCAGAGGGGTGTCTCTGCAGAAATCAGTTCAACTGCACTGAAAAAGAAACAGTTACTCTCAGATGCAAATATACCACTTTGTATTCAAAACCAGAAATTACACCCCATAGTTTTAACAGCTACAATGTTCAAGTTCACAATCAGTGATGTTAAGCATGTGCATTAACATTTTAGCCGATGAAACTAACTGTTTTCCGTTGCCAATCAGTGTAAAAGTATCATTATAATGATGAATCGGATGATTGGTGATGTAAAAATGTGCATTCAGCTCTTTTAGTTTCTGATCTTTTGAAATATTTTGTACTTTCAGCTGCTTCAGTGTAACATTTAACCCTAAATCCCACATTTTCTCACATCTGTTGTGAAGAAAATCTCCATCTCAAAACTATAACAAATAAATAATGAAATATACCTAATCTCTTATGGCAAAAGCCAGACAGCCCTGAAGTGTTTCTGTTTACTTTAAAATATATATTTGACTCTTTTTTTGTGGAGGAATTTAGTTATTTTCAAAAATCAAATTTAATCTAATATGGAAAACACTTAAAAAATTATGTTTCCATCTATCAAACCAAGTTTCACCATTATTTGCAAACCAGTCAAGGATTAAATTAATCGATAAATTGATCACAACAATAATTTTCTTTTGTAAACGGGAAACTAAGATGTGCAGCGTATCAGTGTTTTGAATTAGTGGAAGAGCAGGCAGTATGTAAGACCACATGCCTTTCATTTATGTTTTAGTTTGGTTAACGCACCGAAATTACAAGCTGGGAAGCTGACACTGTTGGGGTAAAAACCCCTCATGACATCTAGAGGTTAGGAAGTTAACGGGGTGAGGAGTCCAGCTTCGTCTGCAAAGAAAACAAAATGTCACGCAAACACTACACGAAAATTGTGTTGAGACAGAAAAGGTGTGCGTTTGTGTCAGGATGGGAGAAACGACAGAGTTCTTCCTGCATTATTTTGTCATGCATCGCCTCTGCAGTTATTCATTGGTAATGTAAAACACTTACAACCTATAAAGACAAACATTATGGCCTCGTTATTCATGTCCCATTATTTATGTGTCCCCATTTAACTGACATGCAGCTGTAATATTACCTTTGTTGTGCTAGGTGACATTTTACCTTCAGATGGAAAGAAAATTAGATATATTTTTCTTTTTATTGGGAATCATTTATTTATTTAGGAAATAGCAAAAGTGCAGCGTTGTGCACGGCTGACCCCGATTGTCCACTGAACTTTAATTAAAATGGTGGTGTCCTGGGTGTTCTGTGAAAAAGATCACATGAAAAATGCCTGATTCTGCATAAAAATCACTTTCATTCTGACAGCTTTGCCTTCGGGAAAGGAGCATGGGTCCATACGGGCTTTAGGTTGCAACAGATCCATCTTACTGTCACTTTCAGTCTTTGTTCCAGTTGAACTAAACAAAACTTTAAATGTTTATGTTGGGAAAAGTAGGACTGTATAACTCAAAGTTTTTGCTCTTCCCTGCAATGATGTGCACATTCTCCATCTTTACCAAGAGCAGGGATGTCCGTTGACTTACTGGAAGAGTAACTTTCCAGGAATAACACTGGAACCAGCATGTCATTCTAACACATTACCTGTTTCACAAAAGTTCTTTTCCTCTTTTAAACCTTTGTAAAAAATCTACCTGATTCAATAGCTTCTAGTTGTGCAGCTGAATATCTGCGGCTGGCTGGTGCTGGGAGCAGCACTGGATGAGCAATCTGAAATATTCATGTCTTTCTTTCTATCAGAGTAACCATGGAGGCGGGATGCACATTCAGATTGTTGGCTCATCCACCTCATGTGCAACTTTTTGGTGTTACTCTGGTTTTGGTGCAGTGTGTTTCAGCAGAAATTATGGCCTGTCGTTGTGTGTTATGCTGTAAAATGCAGGCAGGGTGTCTTGGTGGTCACGCTGCCCTGTCTACAGACCACACTGTGCTGCTAAAGCTTCAGGAAATGCTGCAAGCATGATGATGAACATGCAAGTCACTGATTGTAATGCTTCAGTTTATGTTTGCTTATCCCTTCCTGGTCTTCTTTGTTAGTTTTTTTTATATTATTCAGCGCTTGACAACATATTTTAAACCTTTTAATCACGTATTTCGTTTAAGTTTCATCTATAAGCATAATGGTAAAGCATAAAGAAAAGATGTTTTATTGCTGTCAGCATTTAGTGGACAATCAAATAAGTGAGAATATATAAAGTGTTGGGATGGGAGTGTCCAGCTCCGGTCCTCAAAGGCCACAATCCTGCAAGTTTTCCATGTATTCCTGGTCCAACACAGCTGATCCAAGCTGATCAGTCATTATGCTGAACTTCATTGGCATTTAATGGAAGTCAGGTGTGCTGAAAAATCTTCAGGACAGTGGCTCTCGGGGTGTATGTTGATCCCATCGTTTTACATTCTGAGATTAAAATATGACTCAGCTGTTTTCTGTATGGTAATGTTTACATTATGCCAGCTCAGACATTTAAGTTGTAATCATATAGATTTATGTACGTATGTATTTCAATAACATGTTCAAAAGCTTTTGTTTGCATTCTCAAGGAAACACTTTTTTTTATACTGAATCAGTTTAAAGAGGTGAATGAGAGCATCTTTGTATGAGGATGCAAATGTGGGACTACACTCCGGATTTTTTAGATGAGAATTTTGATGCATGATCATTAAAAACACAAACACACACTACAACTTTTCCACCTGTGTTCCACCATTATTATGACTCAGCATTTGAAATCTTTCCAGCTCTGCGCTTTGATTAGCACATTAAGGCCATATCGCATGTTGTTTAACTCAGGACTGCATGTGCTCGCTGGTCTAAGACTGAATGTATCTGCAAGGAAAGCTGCTTTAATTGAAAACACATCAGTCAGCTGTTTGTACAGAACTGTAGACACAGTCCTCCAAGAACTGTTTTTCTATAAAAAATACACAACTGGCATACCTCTGTGGGATACAGCTGTGCTACATTCTCATCCAGTAAATGTATTATAGCTTTCTAGATGTGGCGGTCTAATTTTTATGACCTCTTTGGAAGTGAAGACTTTGCACACCCCCTGTGATCTGTGTTGCGGTACCCATGCTGGGAAGCACGAAATCTTCCTGGGGATTTGATTTATGGTATAAACGATGACCTAGTTGCCTTTTTTTGATTGTATGATTTGTTGGCTTTTAAAGCACCATGCAGAACACACTGTTATCCTGGATTAGTTGAGTTTATTAGATGTTTGCATGGAAATCTTTTCCCCTAAAAAACTTTAGTTTTGCTATAACTGAAATCCATTAGTTAATTACCCCCGCCAGGACATTTCAACTCTCTTCAGCTGAACATACACAAACATATTAATTACTACTTATTTATTAATGAAATAATATAGTTTCTTCAACTATAATCAGGCCACAGTGGAAACCCTGTTAAAGTCAGACTTACCCAGTCGGTTAGTTTCCATCTAATAATGATCTGAATCAGTCCAACCAGTTTCACGAAAAACTTTTAAAAAATTTCCAAATGAAAGATTCAATGACACCAAAAGTAACAACATTAATTAAATAATCTGTTGGGTTGGTCATAGACTAAGTAAGCAACAAAGTAAATATTTATACAGCACCTTTTATGATAAAAACACAAAGTGCTTCAAAATGAAACAGAAATCAACAGAGAGAGCAGCGTGCAGATCCGTCCATATCACCCACATGTGCAGCTGAACCGCAACAACACTGTGATGGATGTGGGAAGACATAATGCAAATCCTTATGCATCAAGTCCATCATGAGAGGAGGAGAGAAAGACCAGATGATGCATTATGCTAGTTTCCTTTAGCACAATGCATCATTAGCACGATGAGCCAAACAAGCACAGGAGCAGATAAAACAAACATTTACAAACAATAGGAAATAAATATATTAAATTAAATAACATGTAATTCATTCACTGTGAAGGTCCTTCTCCCCCCTGTAAACCACATGTTTGTACCTTTTTTGTAAACTGGGTCATGAACCCATCATTGGGGCAGCTGTAGCTTAAGTGGAAGAGCAGTTATCTTTCAACTGGAAGGTTGGGAGTTCAATTCCAGGCTTCCCCTGACTACATGCTGAAGTGTCCTTGGGCAAGACAATGAACCCCAACTAGCCCCCCGATGTTGTGTGAGTGTGTGTGTGTGAATGGGTGGATGTGACTATATAGTGTAAAGCACTTTGAGTGGTCGATAAGCCTGGAAAAGCACTGTGTAAGTGAGTCCATTTACCATCATTGCATATTGATGCTACCCACATGGTTTACAGACACCTGTTTAATATCTTTAATCCAGATATGACTGGTTTCTGCTCTGGATTTTTCCCAACGTACAAAGACATGAGTTTTAGGTTAAATGATTACTCTAAATGAGGAGTGTCCAGAGATGCCTTTAGATGCAAACCCTCTCCAACACACCTCAATCAAATGGCTCGATTCCCTCATTGTCCAGTGATTCAGGTGTGTTGGAGAAGGGTTGCATCTAAAGGTTGCAGGATGGGAAATTGAGAGCTGAACTTGGGCACTTCTGTTCTAAATTCTCCATAAATGAGTGTGAGCATGGATAGCTGCAATGCGAACTGTCCAGGCTGTGTACACTGCCTCTTGCCTGCGAGTTGCTGTGTTGGGCTCCAGTTTTCCTGAATTAAACAGTATAAAAAATGGATGAATGTTGAGTAGCCAGTCTCTAAATGCACATGAAAAACTAAAATGATCTGAGATCTTTCTCAGATTCTTTCTGAATCAGTTTCAGTGACTTTGTAGACTGATGGGAGGAAGCAAACCTTTTTATTATTGCAGTCACTGAGATGCAGCCTTATTGTTCTGCTGAACAACTCAGAATGATGCTCAATGTATTTTATGTCTTTAAGGATGTGTGATTTTGTGTACCAAGTGGACTTAGTCAAAAATTAAGATGTTATGTCTCTCCACAATATTAGCTTAGATACACACTTAGTTAAGTAATGAGACACTAGCTGGGTCTTCACAATATTTAAGTTTACAATGACATAAGCAAAAAGGTCAGTGCACTGAAAGATGCTGCCCTAAATACGCCAAGAATCTAGAGTGAAACGATGGACACTTCTCTGCCTCTAATAATGAAGCCAAGCAATATATTAAGACTATTAGAAATTCCACAAATATGAAAGCCATCAAAACTGTTCATTTTTGTGCTTAATTTAATGTATTTCTGTAATATGATGTCTTTGAAAGCTGCCTAAAAAAACAACTTTGCAACCCCTGGCAGGGGGATTTATAGCTTTGTACTTTCTGCTTAAGAGTTTTGATGAACAGCAACAAGTAACTAAATGTCAAATAATCAAAGAGTTCACAAATGATTCAACTGGCAGAAAACAGTTTGCTGCTATTTATGCATCATGTCAAGCAAAAATAAGTAGTTTTCTCTGGTTACAGAGAAAAATAACTTTATTTAAACAAATTGATGAACCGAGGAAACATCAGGGGAATCACTTATTAAACAACTCATCAGAATTTTGATCAACTTGTTGCTTTTGTTGTTTTGGTAAACTTGCAACATTTTATAATAAAAAACAGAAAGGTGCTTTAGTGAGTAAGTAGGTTTTCATCAAGCCTCCATTACTCTAACAGCGTTGTGTCTAATTCATCATAGTGAGGCTTTAAATGACCCCCAGAGGCAGAGCTGGGCCTCCTGGGAGATTAGAGTCCTGCTGAAGAGATACAGTAATGGCAGCGTGATGGACAGAGAGGGAGGAGAGAGGCAGATGGACCGCGGCCAATGATCTGCAAGCAGAGTAACTAAAGAAAAGAGATTCCATGCAGCCAGCTTCTCTGAGCCGAAAATGCGAGCATGTCACTGAGGATGAGCAGAAACAAAGCAAGAGGTGGTGAGGAGCAACCAGGTGGTGGAGTCCATTTAGGCTATTAATTTTCTTCATTAGTCCGGCTCGTTTGGATGCGCAGGCCATCAGCAAGCTTAGATTATAACCCGAATTCCGGTTGCATCACAATATGTTTTCGGAATTCAAGACGGCGAGGACGAACCGGACGCATGAGTTAAAACATCATCCACACCTCACGTTTGTCTCCCTTGATGTCCTGAAACGGTGGTGTGTGGAGGAGAGCGCGATTTGAGCCTGCAGCCGATGCCCGGAGAAAGCAGCAGCGCGCGTGCAGGCAGCTGTGGACGGCAGGAAGGTGGTACCCAATTCTCGCTGTTTATTATCAGGGATCTGACTCCGGAGGCGCGTCGCTGAGGTATGGGCTGCGCTCCCAGCATCCACGTCTCTCAGAGCGGGGTGATCTACTGCCGAGACTCCGACGAGTCCAATTCCCCCCACCAGACCACTACCATCTCCCAGGGAACAGCAGCCACGCTGCACGGGCTCTTCATCAAGACCGATGCGGCCGAAACCATCCCCTCCGTCATCACTTACCAGAACCGGCACTCGCACAACAACTCGTACCGGGATCGTAAAGAGAACAGCGGAGGACATGCCCGCATCGAGGCCGAAACGCAGACCAGCCACACCAGCATCAAGGTACAGCAGGGCGCGCTGAATGTGTTGGCTCGCGCGCACACCTCCATCATCTGGTTGTGAGTGACAGCAACACTTCAGGAGGCCTTTGGTTTTTGGTTTTGTCACCAGAGGAGGCCCGAGCCTCCGGCTCTGATTAAATGATGAATCTGGTTTGTTCAGTCTTCCTTCAGTCACAGCTTTAATCTCTGGCTGCAGGCAGCCATCCGTGTAATAATTATGAACCTGTAGATGAGTGTTCTGCATCGTTATGTCTTCCAGTGATGTTTATAGCAGATTTAAGCATAATACTGAGCTGACAGGCTGCTGGCTGACTTCATGATGTACAAAAAAAACTACTTTATAAAAAAAACAGACTCAGGAACAGACATTTACTGAGGCTTGGTTTAAATCAGTGTTTCTCATCCTCAGGACCCACGGCATGTTTCAGAGGTAACCTGGCTTTAACACACCTGAATGAAATAAATAGCTTGAGCTCATTAATCTGAACCAGGTGTGGGTCCCGAGAACCTGGATTGAGAAACACGGTTTTATAGTGAATAATTAGTCTGAGCATCTTTATTCTTTCAAGTTTATTGTCATGTTTGTATCCCAGGAATGGACAAGATGATCCCAACCTTCGGTAACATTCAGGTGTATCTGACAGGTCAGGAATTTGCAGGATCCTTTTTGTTCTTTTTTTCTAAAAACATCCATCCAGATAGTTTAGTTTTCTTTTCCACAATTCTCCTCAGATATTTTAAGGACACCTCACACCCTGTTTCAGGGCATCAACACTATGTTTGATCAGTCAAACTGTTTTATTTTTGAGATTTTTTAGATTTGCATCTTAAGAAATGAGAACACGTCATGTGTCTTTGTGACAGGCTGCAAACAAATTTAATAACGATCCCATTTTAAACAGTTTCTGCCGGGTTGTCCATATGTCGACAACTCAGCTTTGAACTTTGAACTCTAGTCGTGCCACAGAGTTTACTACTTTTATTACACCAGAATGATTCATAGGTCAGTGTTATACAGAAGCAATGAAAAAACAAAAGAAAAGAAAATTAGCCACTAAGAAACCTTTTTAAAAGCCTGAGAACTACTGCTCAGGCTACTTAAAAGATTTCTAAACGTTTTGGAAGAAAAGCAGATTTACACGAGGGCTGGATGAGGAGTTCTGCACAGTGCTACATTTATACCAAACATTTCAGCAATGTGTGACCATTAACACTGTTTCAGGTGAGCTTATCTGGTAAACTGGCTCCATGCATTGCTTTTATCAGCTCACACATGTTGGGAGAGACTTATACGTACTGAAGGGGAAAATGTTGATTGTCTCCAAGGAACTAAAGCCCTGCAGCTGCAGCCACAGATTCCCACAAACCAAATGTGCTACAGTGTGAATCAATTTGGTTCTCAAGAGCTGTTTACACCAAAGTGCCCCCACTTCCCCCAAAAAAGGATTTCTGGCTTAATAGATTGGCTTTAGAATAAGTTAAATAATGACAGGTTATGGTGCTAGACGACATTCCTTTCTTGAGGTTTTCTTCAAACTGTGAAGATGTCATGTAAGTCAACATAATCAAAATCCCATTAAGTAGAAAAAAGTCTTTTAATTAACAACTAATTTCAATCATCATGTGAAGGGAAGGGAACACAGGGGCTCATTCCTCCTCCAAGGCCACAGCTTGTTCTGGGGTCTGTATGGATTTGTTTAAAGTCATGGGTTCTCCCTTTGCCTCTGCAGAGTTTCATGTACACAAGGTACTTTTACCAGTCATTTGTTCTTCATTCTGTTATCACCTTTATGGAAACATTTAAATTCTGCAATATAAAACACAAAATCAGTTTTGAAAGAAAGAAATCTGTCTGCTCAGGATACACTGCAAGCTTTCAGTTGTGTCTCAGTGCTTTTGCTGCTTTGCAAAGTTTGTAAGGTGTTGAGATTTACCTTATCCATTATTAAAAACCGCTTCTAAAGAGAAGATCTTTTACAATCTTTCATGCAATAATTTCTCTAAAATAAAGTCTGCTAATATTTAAAAGCTTCTCTAATACTCAGTTATAAATATAAAAAGTTTGCAAAAAGTTAATTCATGAAATCTGTCTTAAAAACACCGGACTGCACCTCATGTGCTGCCTCACATCTCATTATGATCATTTAGTATATGCTTCGAAGGGAGTCCTCTTGAGAAAAAGCATGTGAACAGATACGTCTCGAAGCCCAGAGGATGTAGTTCTGTGATGCACCAGTCCTCAGACTCCGGATGCATTAACTCACTCAGATCAGATTCCGACAATTCAACATAAACTCAATGAGTGGTGAAATTACAGATCGTGTTCCTTAATGTTTCACATAAGAAACACAAAAGTGCTAAATGAGCGATTAGATGTATGAAAGTTAAATGATGATGTAGAGGATGTGATCATTTCACATTTCGCCTGAGAAAAGGCTTTGACGTGTGCTGGTAAACAGAATGAGGCTGGAGATGATGTATTGGTTGGACACCTCGCCAACATCAGCAATCTGAGGTGTTACTTTGTGCTACAAAGCGGTGGAGTCAAAAATAAACGTGTAGAAAAGAAATCAGCCTTTAACATGTGCAATATTATGATGCTTGAGTGAATCATCGTGGTGGATAATATTACACAACAGAACATGGCATTGGCACAATCTAGGCCATTAGGTAAGCATGAGAAGAATCAAACAAATGCAGTAAGGTTAACTATCTGCAGCACTCCCAGTTCT
Source organism: Pseudomugil gertrudae (assembly GCA_037177535.1). Lineage (NCBI taxonomy): Eukaryota > Metazoa > Chordata > Actinopteri > Atheriniformes > Pseudomugilidae > Pseudomugil > Pseudomugil gertrudae. The sequence continues at coordinate 3,183,044 of JBAMHV010000020.1, forward strand.
CAAACCTTCTTAATGGTTTGGTAATGGAGACTTTCACCAGCCCAGTTTATGGTTTTCTGTTTCCCCTCCACATGATGCTCTGTTTCAGAAGGAGGCAGGTGTTCCCTTCAGGAAGATCAGTCAAGCACACAGTGTGAAGTTATTCTGCTGGAAGTTGTAGATATTGATGTAGTCTGGTTAAAATACTATGACTGCCCCATTATCAATCAATACGTCACAAATATGAAGTCATCAATGCCATGGACACTGATGCACCTGCATGCCATCAGAGTTTTCTGAAAACATCTTGGATCCTTTTTTTTTTGTCATCTCTTACATATCAATTGATCCACATTGATTGATTGTAACATAAACTCATCTGACTGTAGCTTGTGTCCACCGTCTTTCTGTCCGATCAGAGATGAGCGGGTGTTCCTGCACAGTGCAGATTTATGGGAGCAGCAGTGGACTGCTTTTCTCAGATGCTCCCAAACTTTGGAAAAACCAAACCGATCACAGTGGCGAACATTTCACATCTGCCGTTTTCCGAGGGCTCCAAGAATGTGACAGTCTAACAGTGGTTTCTATCCTAGAATCCCTGAATCTTTTCTTGTTATTCTACTCTGAAGTAGTCTTTAAAGCAGATATATGATGCTTTTAAATCCTTTTAACATGTAAATTATTCATTCATTGTCTGTATAAAGTAGAACTGCAATCTCTTGGTCTGAATTCCTGCTTATTCTCGCTCCACACACACCTTATTACCCTGTTCTGAGGTGTGTATCGCTCCACACACACCTTATAACCCTGTTCTGAGGTGT
>JBAMHV010000020.1:3211015-3226656 GCA_037177535.1 Pseudomugil gertrudae
TTCTCATCTAATAATGTATAAAAATCTGTTTTTTGTGTAGTTTTGGATTTGTTCGATTAGATAAGAATAAATAAATGCAGAGTGACAGGGGGTTAAGGAGTGAAGACATCACAGTGTGTGCTTACTTTTACAGTATTTTTTTCCATCTCAGTTTGTTATGCAATTATGTTTTTGCATTTAAAGTCATGAGAGAACCGAACTGTAAGAAGTCTGAATGAACAGACTCTAATACAAAAGTCTTAATCTGAAATTTGTCTGTATCATCTGTATACCAGAGCTGCTCCATCAGCATTCACTTTCCTTTAAACAATCTTAGAAAATATCTTCTTTTCACTACAAACACTTAACCAGCATGTAAGCATATAGGTGTTACAGAGCTGAGGGTGGTTCAGTCTTTGTATTATCTGTCCAACCCCACACAGTTTTGCACCTTTGCACCTCATGCCTCTGTCTGTCTGCTAGACATGAGCCAGAGTCAGCTGGCCATCCCAGTCACTTTGAACGATGTCCCTCCATCCATCGCTGAGATGCTGAATGATGAGGAATGCTGGGAGTTTAACATCCTGGAGCTGGAGGCAGCTACACACAAAAGGTACCAACATGGTTTCATCGGGCAGATGAGATATTGTCTCTGGGTTTTTCTCAGCAGCCTTAAAATACAGATTTATTTCCCACCTTTCCCCATTTGACTAACAGCGTGGAGAGTTAGCGCCTCGGTGGGTCGCTACTGTCACCTGCCAGCGAAATAACAGATCACAATCAAAGAAATAAATTTAAAGAAAAGATTAAAATGCACATTAACAAAGCTAAAACAGCAACCGATAAATCTATGAAGGTTTTTTCCTTCCTGCTCCATGAATCCTGACTTCTTTGTGTGCTCCTGCGCAGACCACTGACGTACCTCGGGCTGAAGATTTTCACCAGTTTTGGAGTGTGTGACTTCCTGAACTGCTCAGAGGCCACTCTGCGCTCCTGGTTGCAGCTAATGGAGGCCAGCTACCACTCCTCCAACTCGTACCACAACTCCACACACGCTGCAGACGTGCTGCATGCTACAGCCTACTTCCTGCGCAAAGAGAGGGTCAAGGTTAGAGAAGCAAATCGCATGTCTGGCATTAACCAATGAAAGCACGAGCAGGGGTATTCGTGTTACCCTGCTGGGGTCAAATAATTAAACCAAGACTTGCAATCAGGTGCAGCTGCATTACATAAAGTCATGTTAACTAAACCTCTGCTGCTTCAGTGGTTGAGTGGATGCCTCTTTTATTGCCCTGCATGTTGAAAGTCCTTCAGGGAGCACTAAATTCTGAGAAATGATGTTCCAGGACAACACAGGATCTGCCCTCAGCATCACTATGGCACTAGTTTGTGGGAACTGTGTCTGCTTTACTTTCAGTTTCCAGCTTTGCTGGTTTCTGGCTGACTAGAAGAGATAAGTCCTGGTAGCTCAGGTTAGCTGATGTTTCCTTCAATGAATTATAAATATGCAATATAACAATATCAAAATGCAGATTCATAGATTGCAGATGACGAATGGTGGTGGACTTAGTTTAGGTTAGGCAACACAAACTTGGTGGTAAAGATTAGGAAACTGTTTATTATTTAGAGACTGCAACTATGCATTTCACATAATGATGGACACACAAACCGCACATCTTGAACACGTGTATATTTTTCAAATCATGTAAAAATTAACGACATATATTCAGATTCTGCTGCATTAAATCAGACAGTGTTTTTTAAAGTCCACATAGTAGTAAATCAGACCACGTAAACAATATTGTACAATTTCCTTTGCCTTATTTACATTTATTTTCATTCCATACGTTAAACAGTCAAATCCGAAAACCTGTCTGATCATGTATCCTATAAAAGAGCTTGTTTTTTTGTCAGCTTCATCTTTAAAGAGCAGCAGAATTTTGCTTCTACAACAGACACACTGCAAAAGATCAACAATGTTTAGCAGGAACTAGCCTCAAACCTTCAATGAAGAGCCAAACAACCTGTAGGGCTGCAGCATGTGTAGTGCAGTCCAGTGCTGATGTCTGGTTTGTATCTGATTGTTTCCTTCAGAGTAGTCTGGACCAGCTGGATGAGGTAGCGGCGCTAATAGCGGCCACTGTACACGATGTGGACCATCCAGGCAGAACCAACTCCTTCTTATGCAACGCAGGTAGTGAACTGGCCATCCTGTATAATGACACCGCCGTGCTGGAAAGCCACCACGCAGCCCTCGCCTTCCAGCTAACCATGCGTGACAGCAAGAGTAATATCTTCAGGAACATCGACAGGTCAGTTGCAACAATGTGCAGACGTGGGGTAAAGAGTTTTGTCTGGTTTCCAACCATGTCTACAACAGAGTAGCTGCTGTTTAAACTCTAATAAAACTAATTGAATGCAAAGAACAAGGATGAAAACCAATATGAAATTGTCCTGATCTGTTGTCCCTGAGGCAGCTCTGCATTAGAAGCAGACATATATGGTAAAAATCAGTATGTGAGTTTTCACTGTGGCTTTTGTTTGGTCGCTGCATCCACAGATGGGAGTCAAAACTATCATCTCCCAAAAAAACAACAAAATAAAAAGCATGCTAACAAGACCCACACCTCCCCAACTGTATGAGGGATGGATGAAAGGAAAACCTAGCCATAGCCTGAAAATCTAATCATAAATGCTGCATCGTCTGGGAAGTATTCCCGAAGTCATATTGATTTACATAAACAGACAGGCTCTTTTATTTGCATATAAAACTAGTTAGACATGATAATGATGCATCAGCAAGGACCAAGTGATGATACTTATCAATGAGGTAGAGAAAACGATAAGAGCAGGATGTATGAATTATGTTGGGTTGTGTGAACCCTGGACCATACTCCCTACCTCCCACATGAACCAATCATGTGGCAGAAAATTACAAATATCTTTCACAACCATCGATTGGCTGTGATGCATTGCTGTAGTTATTTATAGCCGCCATGGTGTATTATAAATACTACTGATAAGGAATTAAATGAAGGAATAATCTGTGTTTTAATGAGGAATAATGTGATGTTTTCCTGTGTTGTCTGCCCCTTTTTATGTTATGAAAAGATTTTACATTTAAATGATCTGAAAAAGACACATGCTGGGCACATTTTCACCCCATTATTACTCACTGCTGACAGGAACCAGTTCAGAACGCTGCGGCAGGCCATCATCGACATGGTGCTGGCCACGGAGATGACCAGGCACTTTGAGCACGTCAGCAAGTTTGTGAACAGCATCAACAAGCCGATGGCGGCCATCGAAGAAACCAGCCTAAGTGTAAGTAACAGCCTGCCTCCTTTTTAATGCTACATTTCGTTATGTTGCTTTTCAGTGACCCTGCCTCTCGCCTGTTGAGAGCTGGGATTGGCTCCAGCCCCTCCGCGACCCCGTTCAGGGAAAAGCGGTAGAAAATGGATGGATGATTTTCAGTGCCGTTTCATCTTTGGGTTATTTCAGTAATTCGCTTGTGATATTGATTCCTTTGTATTGTGTGAAAATGTGAGTTTGTTTGGATCGATCATCAGATGAAATGTTGTTTAAGTGGCCCTGAAATGCAAAATGCATCAACAAAAATGAAACCTCAACTCTTGCTTGTGATTGGACAGAACCAAAACGCTTTGCAACGGGCCAGTGTCACTTCCTGTTTCCGGTGTGGGCTGCTCCCATCAGTCCACCTAAACTAAGAGCTCTTTGAGCGGCTTCTATTTCCTTCCACCGTTCTTTAAAAGATAGTTTTGATTTGTGGAATTTTAATTGTTTTTATAAAAGTGCAAAGTTTCCAGTTTTGATCCATCTAAATGATGTAAGATTTAAGCCGAGACTGTTCTAAATGCTTCTAAATGCAGCGGTGAAACAACCCTTTTTTCATGCTTTCACAAATAAAACGAATGTTTTATAAACCACAATGTGTTATAAAAGAGTTTTCCGTTTCTGAAGGCCAGTCCAAGTCCTGTGATTTTCCCAAACTAGTCTAGATCCCAAGAGCCAACGTCAGCGTTGCATCATTTTATGTTGTGAACAGTGAAAAAGTCGTGGCACAGACCAGAAACAGGAAATGAAAACAACCTCTTGCAGAGTTTAGTCTGTGTCCAGTCACAAGCTGTTCCTTTGTCTGTCAGAAAACTGTAAAGTGAAATGTTATCATGTCTTTGAACATAAATAAATCAATTTTTTAAACTGAAGTTGAGGCTCATACAAACCAGATATTTAAGATACAAGCACAAATGCTCATTTCTGTCTGTTTCCCACAGAGCGTGAACAGCGACTGTGACGGTCAGGCCAACATCAGGAACTCTCCAGAGAACCGCCTGCTGATTAAGAGGATGTTGATCAAGTGTGCAGATGTGGCAAACCCCTGCAGGCCGCTGGAGCTCTGCATCGAGTGGGCTGGACGGATCTCTGAGGAATACTTTGCACAGGTGTGGGAAAGCTGCATTACAGTGCAAAAACCTGCAGCAGTGCAGTTTGCAGGCAACTTTTCTCGTGTTTTTACCACTTTGATGCTTTCGCTGTGTATAATTCATTTAGATTTTATATGTCTTCTCATCTTTCAGCAGCTTTTTTTCCCATCTAATCAATTTTCCATCATCATTCTGTTTTGCTGCAGACAGATGAAGAGAAGAGACAAGGGCTGCCGGTGGTGATGCCAGTGTTTGACAGGAATACGTGCAGTGTGCCCAAATCTCAGATTTCCTTCATAGACTACTTCATCACTGATATGTTTGATGCCTGGGATGGTAAGAACTTTATTTTCTGCTAATTTACAGACAGGATGTTTGCAGACTGCGGTACTTCTTGTGTATCGACGAGAATTAGGTCTGACTGTGCTGGTAGAAGGTCGTGCTCATGGATTCAGATCAATCATGCAGTAAAGTAGCCATTTTTCCAGAGAAAGTCATTTCTTCGCCGCTCCATCTCTTGCTTTTGCACTGATGGTTTCACTGGTAGCAAGCTTATATCTTCTACAAAATCTACTTTGAAAGAATTTCTTTACATTTGTAACCGTTTTGTTCACAAGCTGCTATGGTAGCGGCTATGCCAGGGTATGGTGTCCAAACTTTAATGGCTAAAGATGTCCCAGTTGTCAGGAATTTTAACTTAATGATTTATCAAACTACAGGAAATGTCTCTGAACTATCCCAGCAAGGATTAGAGAAGGAATTTGCTGAATTTACCCTGTTATAAGTGATGTTTTAGCAGTGTGTGCTGCTGTCTTTGGCCTTTATCACACTGCATTTATTGAACACATTTAGGAGCAAGACTAGCTGAATGAATAAAACAAGAAAAGAAATACATTAAAACATATTGGATAAGCTGGGTTTGGGTCTTAAGAGCTGCTTAAATGAAAACATAAGAAGATGTAGGTGCTCAGAACTGACTTGAGGCATTTAAAAGTCACAACCCAGCTTATATGATGTGTAAGCTGCTCCAGAGATTAGGGGCAGCCTCTGCATAAGTGCACCTGACTGGATATCTTTTTAACATATGGGCATTTTCTCTGAGTAATAATACATGTGAGAAAATCAAATACTGGTTTATGGCTGAGCCTCACCAAGGTCAGATATCAAATCCACACATGCAGGCTGGAGGTTTGTTATTTTGCCCACACACATAAAATAGTAGATTTGGGGAATCAGTAGCTGCTTGATATGGTGAGTCGTAGCTGCTACTTTTACGCCTACATTTAGGCATCGAGCAGATTTATTTCTTAAAGCAGCTTCCAGGTGAGGGAGGCACACTCAGGCTTCAGTGTAACAGAGTCTGTCCTAAATTCTCAGCTTTGATTGAACTTCAGATGCAGGACATATTTCTGGACTTGCTTCAGGGATTATAAAGTCCTGCAAGGATGTTGTCACTGTGGGAGAGAGTATGATTTCTCTTTACGGTGCAAAGCGGTGTGAACAAAAGATGGACCGCTAGGTTTCGTCTTTAGCTGCTACAGGTGGGAGGAGATTAGCATATTCATACATGACCTTTTACTGTGTGAGACCATGTTTTTGGCAGTCTGACACTCCCCTCAGATAGTGGAGTTCCTTTGTTCCTGTGTGTCTAATGGTTCATCTGTTTGATGATTAAAGCAACACACATTTAGCAAGTGAGCCAAAATAATAACTTACTGCTGATGGACAAATTCAGTCTTCACTAAATGATCAAATCCTGACGCAAATTCCCACTATAAATGATTCTCCTGATAACTATTCAGATATTTCCTACATTGATTGAGCCGGAAGCAGTTTGGAGTCCCCTTGTGGAGATCTGTGTCACTGCTTGTAAAACTGTTGTCTGGAGCTAAATTCAGCCCATACTAAGGCCAAGAAAAGTGTTTTCTTTAATGGCAAAGTTTTTAAAATGTACAAATTTGAGGAACACAAACAGTTTTTCAGGTTTTAAAACAGCTGATGTGGGATTTTACAACCAACAGAGGAGAATCCACCGCACTCTTTTCACAAGAATGCTTTTTATTATTAATAATAAGCACAGAAAAACTTTAAATAATTTCCATCTCATAGCTGATATTTAACTTTGGAACTGATGGATTAAACATGGGATATAAGACAGACCTCTGACATATGAGCTTGTTCAACAACTCAACCAGAATGAATGAAAACATCCTAGATACTCAGATTTACTCTGTCATACTGGTTTTACTTTCCCTGCAGTGGGATAGTAAAAGACAGAAAAAGGAGGAGGAGTTAAAGGAGAAGATGATTTTATAGTACTTATATTAGCCCCCATTTCCCACTGAATTTCCCTCGAAGTGTGGACTCCCCAGGAGGAAACTTGTTTACTCTCAGCACGGTTCTGATGTCACGGAAAGAATCTTAAAGCCTGTGGGACACAGAGCAGCTACACGAGGGGAAATTGGGAACATAGTGTCAGGATGGGAGTTTATGGTCGCTACATTTGGGGTGGGACGAGCGTTGAAGCAGAACATCACTTTTACATCAACACAACACACAAACACAGCCGCTTTCTATTCACCAGGGTCACTGTTGGTTCACGGCCGAGGTCAGCACTGAATCACGGGTCATTAGCAAGCAGGAAAGGAGGATGTAAACAACGGTGAGCAGGCCGCGCACGGAGAATGCACTTTCTGCAGAGCTAAAGCTTTGTGTGTGAGAATGAAAGGCGGGGAGACCTCTGACATGGCCCGCTAATGTGGGAGTGACCCCGCAGAGTGCACAGAGCTGCCACTGTGCATGAAATAACAAGCCCAGAGAGATAGCAGGTGTAGTTTACATTTCAGTGGCGATGCCTTTAGACTTCCTCCTGACTGTCCGTCCTGACTGCAGGGACACATGTAAGCATCGTCTAAGGATGACTATCAAACATAAATTTAAATAAACTAAATACATCAATGGATGAATAAATAATTATGCCACTAAACAAAGTAAATATTGGTGCAATAAAAATAAACATTTCAGCTGCATTCTCTTATTTTTGCATAATTTTCTGTTTTAATCACGTAATCATTTATTAGCATTTTTTCTTTAGCATTTTTCTTAAATATTTGTGTATTTAGTTCCAATTTTACTTTATATTTTTATTAAATAATTTGCTAAATTGAGCAGAAATTACACACAGATATTTCATGTATTTATTGGAATAAGGGTGATGTGATTACGCTATAAATCAGATTCTCGTATCACAGCAAGTAAATAAGAGATAAGGGCAGCAAACAGGGATTTAGTTTGTGAAAAGACTGAATGCGCAGGCATGAGAAATGTTTTTATTGACTCACCATGTGTGAGCAGACCTCTGTTTCGTGGACATAAACAGTGAAATGGAAAAGAATGAGTCTGGGTCACAAATCTGTTACTCTGATATCCGCTGGCTGCACAGGAAGCTCAGAGACATTGACTTTTGCCCTCAGATGCAAAGTCATTAGCTGATCTGTCCCCAGATTATATCTTTATTTAAGATGTTTGTTTTTTTGGCTTTGACTTCTGAAGCGTTAACTTTCCCTCTACTTAAATCTTTTCTGGCGACGGTTTTTAATATTCACTGATTGTATGAAAAAGGATTCACATTTTTTATCTGCGGCTCAGATCCATCTTAAATCTTTTTTTTTTACTTACAGCTCAGTTTTATGTCCTCTCAAGATGTCACATCTTTGTTTTTACTTGCTATTAAATATATTTTAAATAAATTCCTGTTGCACTGTTCTTCAAATAATTCTTCAAATTAACTTTATAAATGTTTTTATACAAGTAAAAAAAAGATATAATTTGGGTTATATTATATTTGAACAGGTATATTTGTCTCTTTATAGGAAGTTTTTTTCTGTATTTGCTCCAAAACGTTAGTTTTCTGAAAGATTTGGTAAATTGGGCCTAAACTGCAGAGACAATCGGTTACAGTGCACACAATGGTGTCATTTACATGGGAGTATTAATTACTCTTTAACTCCAAATAAAAAGTTTAAAGAGAAGAAAAAAGACATGTAAACGCCAAATTCCAATTATTCGGAATATAACTAAATTCTGAATTAAATGGTTGGTTTATTCGCATTTTAAAGCAGAATTAGTTCATTCCTCGATCATGTAACACTTCATTTCTCTCTATGTTAACTCCAGTAGTTCTCAGCATGCTCGTTGCCCTTTTGCACTGCGATGACGCACATGCATCGTGCATCGTGCATCCTGCATCACGCATCGTGCATCCTGCATCACGCATCGTGCATCGTGCATCACGCATCGAGCATCATGCGCCATTTTCTGCCTTCCGTCTTTGATATTCTATTTTTCTTCTGCTGCTGGAAAAAAAGTGAAGTAGTGTGCTCATAGCTGACGCGAAAATGGGAATGATTATGTGGTTTTTAATAAGTGGAAGGTGAATAAACGCGCTTCCATGTGAAGCTTAATTCGAATATATATATTTTCATGTGAACTGAAAGAAGAATACTTTTATTTGGAAATAATTCATTCTGAATAAAAAAAAAACACCATGTAACCACATTAAATGGCTTCATTTACATGCAACCAGGTATTCTGGCATACATTCTGCTGATTCAGACTTTATATCAGTCCCAATATGTAGACATGTGACTGACAGTTTCAGATTTATCTGGTTTTTCTGAGATTTGTTTCCTTTCTGTTGCAAAATCCAACAAAAAAGTGGGGAAAATGAGGTAAAAATGGGCTAATGCAGTTTTTAGAGAGAATATGATCATTTTTAAAACTGTTACAACTTTGGTTGAAACTTTTGAAGCCTAAAAGGGATGTAATGTGTGCATAGGCGCCGATTTCATGGGTGCGTCTGGGCCCGAGCACCCACGGATAATACCGAGCACCCACGTGGGACCAATTGTAAAGTTTTCTTGACCAAGCATGTATTGCACATGCTCATATTTTATTTTAGTACACACCGGCACAAATGTAAATCGGTGCCCATGAATGTGTGCATCTTATTAACCCTTAAGCATCCACTGAGTCATGCACGACTCAGCAGACTTTGCATGCTATAAACGGCAATTTCTCTGGAACGATTTAAAAGAATTATTTTTTATCCATCCATCCATCCATTTTCAACCGCTTTATCCCAGAGCGGGGTCGCGGGGGGGCTGGAGCCAATCCCAATTTATTTTTGTTGAAAAGATTAGATTTTTATCTTCCGAATCAAGCGCTTTTTTTAGCTTCCTGCATCATGGAAGAGCTTTCAGCTTTCTCTTTATGAGTTTGTAACGTTTTTTACATTCATTTAACACAATAATAACGTGGATTTTATGAAACCTCAGATTGTTCTGGAGAAAATATGTGAATTTCATAATACTGACTTACAAGATGACCATTTTATGAGCTATTAAACACAAATATATTAGTAGATTATTCCCAAAAAAACCCTACAGACTTCTAAGGTTTAATAGAACTGTATGGAGTCTCCTGTCTGTAACTCATTAACTGACTCATTAAGGTCATTGACCTATGATCATTGTCTTAAGAAACATAAAAAATAAAGTGGATTTATTTATTCTGTTTTGTTTAATCTAATCCATGTGTTCTGTGCAGCCTTTGCCAGCCTGCCTGGTCTGATGGAGCACCTGTCGGAGAACTATAAGTACTGGAAACACTTGGACGAGATGAAGTGTAAGAGCCTACGCCCTCCTCCACCGTCTTGACCTTCCCCTGTGCTCATGCAGTAGATGCAGCCCTGCAGTGAAACAACTCAGCTGTGATTTGATGGAGCTCCGAGCACCTCAGATTCGGCTTAAAATCCTGGCATTTGGGACTCTAAGTGCAGACATCACTGACTGCAGAACACTGAGAAGCTGCTTTCGCTGCATTATTCTCTCTTTTCTTGTGTGCTTTAAGCTGAACATAGTGTTCTACCGGAAGAGACCAGGTATTTGAGGGACCTGCCGACTGTCCACTGCCCATTTTGGCCCTCTGAAATATTCTTGTGTGGACCTCATGGCTCACCTGACAATCTGTACCATACAGTGTATCACACCAGAAACCTGCACTTTAGCTAATCAAGACATTTTGATTCTAAGCCTTTTTTTTTTTTTTTTTGCTGTTTGCTTTCCAAACTGAATAATTTTCTTTCCAACCGTTTATTTTATGTCTGCTTTTCCAAAAAGAAAATGAAAAACTAAGCCAGACAAAAGCAAGAGGCACAGACTGTACGAGTGATTTAATCACACCTTCAGTGAATGCGAGTTCACATTTTATCGCTTCCTTTTAAAATAGCAAACTTGTAAAGGTGCTCAGCTGGAATTATTTAATCATATTAGCTGTTTGGAACCAATTCCTACAACTCCTGACCCCATCCACCTTGTGGAGGAAGAGCATGCTGAAAACATCTTAAGAGCAAACCTCCAGGCAGATGCACGTGCTTTGGGTTTCAGCCCAGCCATCAGAGAGCATTTTCCAGATTTCCAGCCCCATTTATTGAGGTTAAACCTGAGAGCTGCATCTTAAAGTCCTGTAGCTGCAGAGAGTAATAAGGCTGTGAAATGATCTCTGTAAACTTCTGTCACCATCTTTAGTGCACTGTGAAAGCAGCTAGTGAGGATGATGAGGATCCTGTCCTGTTGCACTCTATCAGAGCCATTTAGTTTGCACATTTCATTACTTTGTGACATGAACTGTAGACGCACACAGAAAGTAAGAAACTAATTCTAAGTGGATGGTTTATGTAGACACATTTAATGTGGAGCTTCTCAGTATTTTAAAGGTGAATCTTAAATGTTTTATTCAGCACATTGAAATTGATTTGTGCCTGCCCCCTGCTGGCTTTATAGAAGGGATGCAGAGTGGAATAGAAATATTCACATATCGGAGGCCCTCGTGGTCGGGAAGATTCCTAAATAAAAAATAAATACTTTAAATTTTTCCCTTTTTTTTTGCTTATAAGAAGTAAAAGTTTTTGGCTTCCCAGTATCTCTCAGGTCACTTCAGGTGAAACAGTGGAGGCAACCAGCAGGACGAGCTTTGGAAATGAAGTGGCTAAACCTGCAGATACCCATAAACTACCGTTGCTGTGAGATTATGTCATATTTGACCAGGTCTTGTGTGTATTAGTGAGTAAAGCAGGACGATTTGTAGCTCTGGGTGCACATTTAGTATTAACCAAAGGCACAGAGAGCTCCTAACAGGTGCCTTATTCTCTGGTCATTGTTACAAAAGATCCTGTAGAAAAAGAAGACAAGCCATAAATGTTTAAGCTCACCTGATTTGTTGCTTCATGCTCTGTGTGACAGGTAGCGGGTCTATTGATGCTCCTGACGTTTTGTCCTGTTTGTACACCTGAAGTTTTAAAGATGTAACCTAAATTTAGCATTTCAGATGTTTAATATTCACTTCTGAGAGATTAAACTGGTCTTGTCCATGTTTAACTATTGTTTCTATTATGTAGTCACCTTATTGATGATAAAAGGTCTTAAGAAGCGCCTTAATCCTGTCACGTTTCACTCTTTGGTTCTGCCATCTGTGAAACACTGTACACGACCTGCTGTTCCTGTAAATACTCAGCCAGTCTCTTTTGCTTCCTGCACATTGTGCTTACTGTACTCTGTTTTGTTAATGATGTTGCTTTCAGAAATGTCTAGAAAAAGAAGTTATTTTTTTACCGTGACTTGAAACGCAGCTCCAGCTCTGAATGTTTCATGGCTGCTTGATCAGAAGAGGATATTTTTGCTAGTTTAACAAACATTTCTATTCATAAAGACCATTTAAAGGTTTGGCATTTACGCTTCAGACGAACCGCCTTTTCTGTAGGCAGCGTTGACTGGAACACAATGTCCGTTAGATTAGATGATCGCCAGTCTTTTAAAGCCTTGCTCTGAGTCTACCGGACAGTAGAGCTGCTTTTAATGCAACAAGCCTTCATCCCGAACACTGATGGCCGTGACTGCGAGAACGTGCCAATTCTGTGTTTTGTTTTATTAAAAGGACAATGATTAGAAATAATATATAAAAGTACTAAACGTATTTTTATGAATATGATTGTTGGCCATGAGCATAACTGTTTGTTTTTAATGATTTTTCTGCTATAAAAAGCTTCACGCTTGTCATCTACAATCTCGTTAATGTTTTCTGCTCTGCGTTTTGTCTCCTGTTGGTGTTTTCTGTCAAACACAAAAATGTATTGCAAGACAATAAAAGCATTATTTAAATATGTTCCAGAACAAAATAAACATATTTACTTTCTATCTCTGAGTGAGATGAAAAGATGTGGGTGAGGGGGGTATGTGTGGTTTTGTATCCTTCAGCTTATTAGCTATGTGAGGTTACATCAGTCTTACATAATGAAGCAGCTTTAAAGCAACAATCCATACGTTGCATGCATTAAAACTGCTTAAGAAATACAAAAAAATAAAATAAATTAAAAAAACTGCTTGATAAAAAAAATAAATATGTTAGCTACCTTGAGGGGACATTTATGTGTATAATATACAAGTAAATCTGAATGAGGTTTAAATGAAAGGAATTGATGACACAGTCACTGAGCTGTTCTTTGGCTTTATTCACAAAGCCATTTTTCCTTACGTTTGTATGTGTGCTTCAGATTTTAGTTTAAATACATAGTTCTTTTTAAAATGTATTTATTTATTTATATACTTTGCTTGTTCATCTCTGGCGCTCCTGACATTTGCTGATTTGGTCTTCCTACGGGGCTCCATGAGATCTCCTTCATGTTTCTGTACAGGTGTGGCGGATGGTAAAGCGTTTGTGGTTGGATTACAGTGTTTCCTTTTTTTGTGCATTTCTTCTCTTGATAAAGCAAATTTGCTCAGCACAACACAGCAACCAGACCATCATTCTGCCTGCAGGACGCCGCACTACGAGCGTCCAATCACAGGCAAGATTTAGAAGTGCATCGCACATTTGTAACGGGAGTTTTAGTAACGTAACTCCTGAAGCATTTTCACAGATAAAAAAATATTCGAAAGGTGGTTTCTGTTGCTACGGTTACCAACTAGCTTTCGAGTCAGTGCTATAACTTAGAACGATCTGGCTATTTAACAGGAACTTGTTTTATAGGTGTTCATTATCACTTTATAATGGACACCTTGCTGCCAATCAGAATAGAGTATTCACCCGGACCATGGACCAATCGCAAATCAATATTTTAAATCACTGATAACTCATAACTCAGTCTAAGCTTCCTCCCAGCACAGCGTTTACTGAATGTCAAACTGTAGTAAAACAGAAAGTCACATGAAGAACATGCTGCAGATATCGTTTCTCATCCCTACTTTCCCAGTTTGGTAACAACTCTGGACTCTCATGAGGAGAAACAAGCAGTGGGAGGTCTAACTGTTTCCCTTAAGACAGTGTCAATGGTAAAAATTAATGATTAGATTTAAGTGCTTATCAATTATCATTAAACTGTTTAAAAAAAACATCAAAATACACAAGTTTAAATTAGCCTTCACATCAGAACCAGACAGCAAACAGCAGAATTATTAAGGCAACAACAATGTAAGCAGCATCTCACACACTCTGAACATCCAGCTTCAACCTCCCACTTTCCCCAGTTTGAAACACAAAGGAAACATCAGAGTCCGCCGTTTTCCTCCAGCTTCTGGAAAAGCGCCAGGCTGCGCAGGCGAGACTGTCTCTCCCCGTTCTTCCACAGAATCAGCAGGGTGTCTGTCGAACATGTGACCAAACCATTCTCCCCGAAACTGATGAACATCTAAGACAAACACAAAGAGGGCAGCTGATGCATAACCGCGGCAGATACCTAACCAAGAACCTCCTGCACCGGTACCTGGACGGCTCCCGAGTGTCCAATCAGATCTCCCGTAAGCTCCAGCATCCTCATGTTGGAGAGCTCCATCACTCTTTTTGTCTGAGGGGCAGACGGTTTGTTTGACCGGCCGAAGGTCCACATCCCAAAAAACCCTATGAGAAAAAATATGTGAAAATCAACATGCTGCTGTAAATTGTTCTTTAAAAAAAATGTTGTGATGTGTGGTTTCTTAGCCTCAGGATGTAGCTGGAACTACAGAGTACCACAAACCCTGTTTGTGTCACGGTGTTCTGTAAATAAATAATGGGCTTACAGGCAGCTTCTGCCTGGAGCTGGGCATACGGGGAACTTTATGGTGCTAATCGGGGTAAATGAAAATGTAAAAGGGCAATAAAAGCAAAGGAAAGATGAAAAAAAAATCACGTAAAAGGTTTAAGACAAATTTCAGTGTCTCAGTCCTTATTTGCATGAGTTCCTCCTTAGAAGTTGAGTATCACGTCAGAAGGACGAGTAGATTTATGCCTCCAGGCTTTATGGGAATTAATGCTCACTTACTCTTCCCACACAAGTTTCCTCAGATTTTAAGCAATTACATTATTTCATTGATTGATGATGGGAAATATAATCAGGTTGTAAATGATATTACATCTACAGGTGGTAAAGAGACAAGAGATGCTTCTTGATTGATCTACACCAGGGGTGCTCAAGTTCGGTCCTTGAGATCTACCATCCTGCAACCTTTAGATGCAACCCTTTCTAAACACACCTGAATCAAATAGTTGAATCTCCTCTGGTGCATGTCATCCAGCCCCACAGAGGCCTGCTTACGAGCCTGATGCTTCTATTGTCCAACACAGCTGAATCCACTGAATGGCTTGTTAGCAGGCCTCTGTGGGGCTGGATGACATGCACCTGAGGAGATTCAACTATTTGATTTAGGTGTGTTAGAAAGGGATGCATCTAAAAGATGCAGGATGGTAGATCTCGAAGACCGAACTTGAGCACCCCTGATCTACACACTTGTACTGAGTGTGTAAACACTCACCATCCCATCAGTTGTGCAACATTTGAAGTTAGACCTGGAATTTCTTATTTGTGTGTATGTGTGCGTTTGATAACCTGGAGAGGCTGGTTCAGCAGGCAAAGGCAGGTCTTGGATCTCCCACATCCTTACACTGCCATCTTCAGAGCACGACATCAGCTCACTGAAACAGACATTAGTTAGATTCAGAATTAAACTCTTTATATATCCTTTATATATATCCCTTTGGGATGGCTCCCTCAAGGAAATTAAATTTCCAGCAGCTTATACAGAAACAAATAAAGACTCCTCAATCCAAAAGAACAAACATAAATACATAGAATAGGTGCTGAGTCTGCAGCCTTGCTGTGACAGAGTGGATCTTCTCATCTGC
>JBAMHV010000020.1:3247780-3266998 GCA_037177535.1 Pseudomugil gertrudae
TTCTTCCATTCTTCCATCCATTCTTCCATATTGTTGCAAAAACAGCATATCCACAGTTATAATAATCTGAGCAGCTTGTTAAAATGACAATCTCACATGGATGAATATGTAATTTTTTTTTAGGAATCACAGATCCACCAGTAGGAAATGCCAAACATCCACAGAAAACTGACTGTGTTCTCTGCATGCTCTGCTGCCTTACATTGTTATCTACATGATGAGTGTCTACAGATGGCTGTGTTGTGGGTGAGAAGGCTCAGCCAATATGGGGCTTCAAGGCAAGAACATGAGAAACATGATTGGCCAACACCAGGTTGAGGCAATATGCCAGTGTGGGTTGTTAGACTATCATACACTGTCACGGGAGATTGGAGGACATGGTCAGCAGTCCCATACAAGGAGGTGGGCAGATAGGATCAATTTACAAATGTATGTTCTATGATTGATGGGTTGTAATCAAGATGTCAAAAACATTATTTTCATATAAGAATTAATTCAGCATTCAGTTTTATTTAGTAAATGTTTTTTTTAGCTTTCATGCTTCTCGGACTCAATCTGGTTTGTGACAACAATCCGATTTACAGTCTCGTAGCTGCCTGCAGCTTAAATGAGACTAAAACATGTCATAACAAAGCAAAGCTCATTTTGATGAGAATAATAGATGTGAAATGACAGAGAAGTCTGTTCTTACAGTGGCTGCTGCAGCTCTATGCAGTGTAGGCTGTTGGTGAAGTTTTACCTCACTCATTTTGCTTGTGACAGCTGTGATGATAAATCCACAGTGACACATCCAAGATGAATATGTTTCTGCAGAGGAATAGAAAAATAAAATTAAATAAAAACAGGAGACAAATGACCAACTAAGAGTGCTGGCCAGTGCAGCAATCAGAGCGAGTGACAGCGTATGCTCTATCTAAAATAAGTGTGTGTGTGTGTGTGTGTGTGCATGTGCATTTTAGAAACAGGAGAAATATCCTCCCTTCAGAGAATGTTCTGTCATGGCAGATTTACAGTGTACTGCTCACCTTGCTGTGGTGAACAGTATGCCTTAAAAGACTTTAGCACTTATTTATCAGTGTGCGAGTGTGTGTGTGAAAAAGGTGTGGTAGTTCTAGTTTGCCCTGACAGGTAATTTCAGTCTCTTGTCCTGATATACGAGGGTTAGAGCTGAGAAAACACACATGTGTACACTAAGAGACTATACACACAGACTAGGTCCTGAGGGCAGATGTGATAGAAGACGTTAAAGGAGCAAGGTTTTACAGTAAAGATTATTTCAAACCATCTATTTGGGAGCAAAATACGCTTATACGAGATAATGAATTATTCATTTTTAGCAACATTTTGGAGAACAGAAACAATTCCCCAATGACTAGGCATATCAGTCATCAAAACAGTTCATCCTTATTAGATTACAGAATAATCCCTTGTTAACATTTTTGTTGTGTTTATATATTAATACATTGATACATACATTAATGTTCCGTGGTCTCAAATGAATTGTTATAAATGTTGCATGCAGAGAGTGATCTCACACAGGAAGCTGTTTCAAAGAATTAAGTTCAGAAAATTTGTGCTAACTACTTTTTTTTTCTTTTGAGTGTGTGCTGTACTGTAGCTGTTGGCATATATAACCATTGGTGAGACTGTTGCAAATTTAATGCAAAATGTATCATTATAAACTTTAATTTTTGGATGTTAAAGTTCCCCAATTTAAAATGAAAATAAAGATGAAGGACAAGAGAAGTTTGAATATTAATTTACATTTTTGATAAGTGTATTAATTTATTTTAAATGTAAAAATGTGACCGGGGTGGTGGCCAACTACTAAAAGAAATTCCTTAAAAAGACTAAACGTTAAAACCCACTGTTGGCCACCTGAGGTTCTCCCGGAAACTCAGGGTGAGCAGAGTTAAGAATGAGCAATCTTGTTAGTCCTTAAAAAGATTTATTATAAAACAATAAATACTAAAAAAAAGTCCACCCAGTACCCCCATAGTCTTCACTTCCCACCTGCTTCACCAGCCGCTGTCTTGCTCCGATCGTCAGAGGAGACACTCAGTCTTGCAGCCCCGGACTCCGCCGTGCCACCGGCCTCTCTGAATCAATGTGCGTACTGCGTCGGCTCCCGGCTCTCGGCTCCCGGCTCCCGGCTCTCGGCTGCCGTGCGCTGCCGTGCGGCAGCTCCTCTCCCTGGTCCTCTCCTTCTCCGCAGGTTGTTCCCCTCTGTTGCAGTTCTACTTCCTTAAATAAGTCCTCAGTGCACCCACAGCTGTTGCCCCTTTCCATTAATTACCGCTGGGGTTGATTGGTGACAGGTTTCACATGCCTTTGGAGTGTATCATGCAAAAAGTAAAAAACCACCACAACATACATAATCAACTAAACAATAAAAACATGCATAAAACTGACACATACACCCTGTGTTACACCCTGTGCTATACCCTGTGCTATACCCATTGTTACACCCTGTGTTACACCCTGAGATCTTCTGTTGTTTTTCTTTCATTTGATTTCATCGAATGTTAATGTGATTGCAGATTTCTGTCATTCAGAATTTTTTTCATGCCACATTTCTCCTGGTTTCCCACTACT
Organism: Pseudomugil gertrudae; assembly: GCA_037177535.1. NCBI lineage: Eukaryota > Metazoa > Chordata > Actinopteri > Atheriniformes > Pseudomugilidae > Pseudomugil > Pseudomugil gertrudae. Next base: position 3,250,376 of record JBAMHV010000020.1, read on the forward strand.
CCACCAGTTCCTGCAGTCTTCCACGATGTTTTCTCTGCTTAATGCCGATGATTTGACCCTCATTTCTACGACCACAAAATGCGTTTTCCACATGGTTGTTTAAGAAAAGAGAAACTTCTTTTTGGGGGTTAAAATAACTTCATTGTTTTATGTGCAGAGTTTGATCCAACATTGTTCCAGGACCTTTCAGTTTCTCCTTCAGTTTCACTGCAGCACTGCTGCTCTTTGGACTTGTTCTCTTGTGAGATGGTTGTTGGTTAGAGTGAGGAGATTGTGACACATTTCACACAGGTTCACAATGCTGAAATGTTCCTGAGCTATGCGATCAGAGATGTTCATGTGGGTTGAAACGCTCAGATCATCAGTGTTGTATTTATCTGTCATATCACTGAGATTGTTTTCAGTAAAATCGGACCTGCAACAGGAAAAGTGGTTTTAAAAATTACCATAATTGCAGCATTTCTTTCATTTTTCCCTCTTTAAACTCTGAGGTCTGCGTGTTTTCTGAAACTTGGGCCACTTGAGCTCATTCGGAGATTTAAATTAAACATAAAAGGATGTGCAGTGATGATACAAAAAGGCAGAGCTTGCTTTGGTATTTAAAAAGTCTGATGTAATGGGCTCCTTTATGGCCAGACTTCAGTAACCTGAAATGAAACATTTATTCTTTTAAGCACAAAAACACCAATGCAAGCTGTGCTGGTAACAAAATGCTTTTATATTTCATTACCTTCTTTTACGGCTTCTGTTTGAGCAAAATGAGCTCTGAATGAATATTTTTCCTCATTAAGCCAGGCGAGCATCACAAGCAGCACTGTTACTCTCCTCCTTATTATTACCATGTGTTTTTACATCATTTTGGTGACTAGTGTCTGAATCAGGGCGGCGTAAGGCTTATAAAAACACTTCTAAGTCAATGTGGACTGTAATAGCCCTAAAGTAAAATCAGGCCCTCATACGTCACAAGAAAGTACAAATTATCATTCAAAATCAAAGAATTTGCTGCAGCTCAGAAACATTATCAGACTGACAATGAAAATAGTTTATAATAGTTGAGTTGATTGAAAATCTCAGAATATAAATCCTCTTTCCTACATTTGCATCTCTGTCTGTATGCTTCTGTTCAGGCCTGGTCCAAAGGATGCTCCTGTGGCGCATCAGATTTATGATCATTATCAGGAATTTACTTAAACAGGCAAATTTGCAACAAATGAATTGTGGAAATAGTGTTGTAGCAGTTCTGTTATTAATGTTTCCCATGCAGACAACGTCTGATTCATGAATCCTAAACTACAAAATAGCTTCAAAGCATTTATTAACTTAGCTAATTTGATTTAGCTCTTTAGCTGCATGCTCAAATGAAGGAATAATGAATAATAACTAAGTAAAACATTGTTGTAATGCCACAAAATACATGCTCCACAAACAGTGTGATACTGAATTTGTTGTGCATTGAGGCAGCTCGATTTTTGGATGAAATATCTAAACCAGGGATCTCCACATCTGGTTGTCCTGCAGGTGTTCCACGCTTTCCTGCAGCAACACACCCAATTCAAATGCATGGCTCATTAACAGACTTGTGCAGAATTTAACAACAAGCTGTGAAAAGAAGTTGGGAAACTTTCAGTACCTGCAGGACCCCGGCCCTCCAGGACCGGATTTGGTATCAAGCTGCACAGCCGCAAGTTTTCGTCCCGCTTTGGGACTTACAGTTTATTAAACGGGTCCTTATTGTGTGTTTTCTGATTAAAACTCATCAAATACAGAAACACACTTTTGGTCCCCTACTAATTTGTCAGTTTGGTGCTCCCAGAGATTGAGTTTGACATCCTGATCCTGATTAAATTGCTTATTTAGATTTTGGCATAAAGTATGGCTGTCCTCCTGCAGGACTGTACTTTATGTTGTACATGAACTGACTTTTTTTAAATTGTTTGGAAGAGATTTTGTCCCATAAACAGAGATGTATACTTGGAGAATATTGTTTTTTTTTTTGTATAATTTTTCAGATTTAATCATGAACAGCATGCAAGTGTAACAAGGCGTTTCTTTTCTTTTTCCAAAATTAAAAAAACTACTGACTCTGGTGAACAGCTGAGTCAGAAGAGTGAAGTAATACAACCCTAAAACACCCCCCATACCAACACAGGTCCTGTTTTTAATGTTAAATGAAGCATATGAGTCTGATTCTGAATGATTCCTGCAGCTACTTGCAGGGTTTTATCTGGCAAAGCAGAATTTCAGTGTAAAATGTTGATTAGGTGGAATAGAGAATCAGAGAGAACAAACCTGAAGTAAATGTGCATGCAGTGTCACACTTCTGCTACATTTTCTTGCTCCTTATTGTCAACGGAGAGGGTCTGGTGTGATGCATTATGTCAGACTGTGCAGAAAACAATGTGTTATTTCATATTTTAAGGAGGTTTTCTGAAGTTATTGTGCTTAAATTTGAGGTATAAATTAAACAACATGATATTCAAGTGCTACATAAACAGGATGTTTAAAATTTCATTTAAATGCAGTATCAATGTTTTATTACTCAGAACTTTCTTTCATTTTCTTTCAGATTTTCCTTCAGAGCCGGAGAAGAAAAGACAAACAGCTCAGCTGCTGTAAGAAAGGAGGGTTGAATCGTGTTGTGGTACAATTGAAAATGATTTTTATTTGATCATTTACACTGAATTGATATAAACATGTCCGTGAAACAAAATGATTCAAACATTTAAGAAAAGCGTATGTGGTATAAGCACAGACAGCGTTTTGGGAAACATAAGGTATCACAAACTGACCAAATGGGAACAAGAGAGCTTCCGCTACACAAAACATCCTATATAACAGATTATAGTTCAATTTCCATGTCTTAATTTATAGTTTCCCCCCTTTTTTTATGTATTTGTTTCTTTTTATATATTTTTTGCCTTTGACAGCACATGCAGTCAAGTTCATTTCTTGTTCTGATTCTTGTCAGATCACTTTTCCTTCTCTCTCCTGCTGAGGGGTACAAGCACCTCCAGGTGTTTTTGTTTCTGCACGTCCAGTGTGCAATCATTTTTCCTCCTTGGAAGTGAATGCCGCGCAACAGGAGGAAAAGCAGAACCTGCGTTTCAAAGAATCCTCAGAGTTGTTCATCAGAAATCATCAGTCACCAAGCAAATGTCACCGAAAGCCCTGCAAAGGCTGTCTGTTTGTGCCATGTATAAATAAATAAATACTGAACAAACGGATAAGTTATTTAAATAGATAAATAAATAATTGTCAGAGGCTACATGCGAAAAAATAAGTTAGAGCTTCAAACGGAGCCAGCCCAGTGGCTGATAAAGGCCATCAGGCCTTATGAAGAGCGTCACTTCTCCTCTTTTGGGGGCGTTTGGAGGAAAAAAAAAAGCCAAAAATGCAGGTGTGCAGCTGCACTTTGGGATTTGAACAAGTATCCTGATTGCATTTTTCCGGGTGAGCCGTTTGGATTGATAATACTAAATGCAGAAGGTCACTGCGCAAAAGAAAACGTGTTCTTTACTAGGTGAAACTCATGGAAACTGTGTGCTCCAGCGCTTTGCGGCGCAGCGACGCGATGCTTGTCCCTCTCCAGACGTCACTGTCCGGGGAACTACACAGCTGAGGCGAGCCGGTCACATTGGTTGGGCCCGACAAGGACGCGGGTACCATTCCAGGGAAGGTGGGCTGGTAGAGGTGTGACTGCAGCCCAGAGCCGTTTGAGGACATGTTGGACAAACCCATGGAGTTAGGGGGCGGCCCTGCGCCGAGGCTGCATTGAGATAGGGACTGCGCCATGGCCTGCTGGCGCCCCAGAGCGGGCGGTAGCTGCAGCTGAGACACACCAGGCATCCCTGCCGTGGCCCAGCGGGTGTCGTTGGCGTGGAAGGAGCAGAGGCTGTCTCCCATGGCCGCTGCTGCGGCCGCGGCGGAAGGGAACTGCGGCAGACCGTGGTGCGTCGGCAGGAGAGTCCCCGGAGCTCTGAACACGTTGGTGGTCTTCTTGCGCTTCTTCCATTTGGCGCGTCGGTTCTGGAACCAGACCTGCAGACAGGGAAGAGATGAGTTATGATTCGTTCAGATATAATGGCTGTTGTTATGTTGACAGGTCACGTTAGCATTGCACATAAAAAGGTTGTGACATCATCATCGCCATAATCCCAACAACCAACATAAATCACCAAAACCAGACAAAAGGAGGACAAATATTAATACAGAAACTAATTATATTATAATATTTATATGAAACACTTCCGTGTTTTATTTTTATATTTATTATTTCTATTTTAACCCCTCATTTTCCAAAAAATTTCTTAAATGGTCAGAAATTGCTTTTAATTATATTTTTTCTTAATTTTTTTTTTGTTAATTTCTGTTTTGTAAATTAAAAAAACAAAATAAAATGTAATCTCTATTTTTTGCTTGACCTGAAACACCATTTCAGGAGAATTAGAAATAGCTTTCACATAATAAAAATGATGTTCCAGATGAGATCAATAGTTTTTTCCGCTTTATTCGCGGAGTCCTTGAGCTCCCTTTGGCTCCCTTTGGCTCCCTTTGGCTCCCTTTGGCTCTCCTGAAAGCGGGCGTCTGTGATTAATGTGAAGATTTGCTTGAGAAAGTGGGGGCGCAGTAATAAGAACGGGACAATCTCACTCTCTTCCCTCCCGGCGTAAGCCAGCCGTGAAATCCGGCCTGAAATGCATTACACTTCAGAGGAAAGAAAACGCAATTCCTCATCGCTTTGAGACAAAGTGCGCTCTCAGCGAGTCCAGCATTAAGACGTGGAGAGCGCTGACAGGCCCATCGCTTTAAAAAAAAAAGCCTTATTTTCAGCCTATCATAACACCGGACGAGCATCATTTCACTAATTCTGATTTTATGTAAATGCTGAGGAGAGTGAATGGCCTCATCCAATGATAATAATGATTATCGGGGTTTATTTCACATGTGAGCAACCCAACATGCAAAATGGGCTTTTCTATCTAATATAAAGGCTGTTATTTTACTCATTGTGTGCAGGGTGGCGGTATGACACACCGGAAACAACATTATATTAATAACGCAACTAAACAGAGCTTGTGGGATGTCACAGAGCTTTATATGCTGGGGCTGTTAAATGGTTAATATCTGCTTGATCAGCGACGATTAAATGATGGTAATAAAGCTGCTATCAGCGTTTGGATCCCTGTAGAATAATTATATAGACACAAAATAGGCCAGTTTTAATCAGGCAGGAGTTGTTGCTGTGATTTTGGCCACACTGGATTATAAAATATAAGATTATTTCTATCTGATAAGAGACAAAACATTGCTCATTTTCTCCCATGATTTTATAAACTAACCTAATGATGAGAACAGGTTCCGTATTTAGGACCAAATAACCGTAATTAAAATAAATAATATAACATCTGTGTTAATGTCTGCTTTTCAGGACGTGTTTAATCCACCACACTGAATTGTTTTGTGCAGTGGATACACACACAAACACACACAAACACACACAAACATGCATGTTTGAAAGAATTAGGACAATAACCACTAAGATCCAGTGATGATCACATAGAATAATATTTTAAAGAAAACAAACTGCTAAATAAAAAATGTTGCGAAATATTGATTGTTAGTTTGTTTATAATAATTCCATGACATTCAGTAAACAAAACTAATTATCTTCATTATATTTTTAAAGCTAAGATAAAATATGTTTGTGCTTAATAAAAAATACTTTCATTTGTAAAATAATAAACAAGAATCCGGAATAAAGCCTAAATATGGAACATTTTTGCTTTTGTTTATTTATCTGTAAAAATAAAAAGATTAAATTCAGAATAAATAAGGCCTGTTGTAGAGAAAATGTGGCACGAAATTAAATTAATTTTATTGTTTTTTATACTTAATTTTAGTGGAAATTGCTGTATTTATTCAGTAAATTGTCGCTGTTTTAATTGTTTATTGGGGAGATTTTTCGTAAACAAACAGCTTTATTTTTTTTAAGTCTTATTTATCATCTTAAACTCTGAATTAAAATAGAAAAAGCCGTTTTGTCCGCTGTGTCCCGGTTTGCTTTAACAAACATTTCCAGGTGACCCACCTGCACCCTGGACTCCGTCAGACCGATCCTCAGCGCCAGCTCCTCGCGCATGAAGATATCTGGGTAGTGCGTCTTGGCGAAGCTCCGCTCCAGCTCGTTGAGCTGCGCCGGGGTGAAGCGGGTCCGGTGCCGCTTTTGTTTCTGGGTCTGCTGCCCTCCGGACTGATTGGGGTTGTTGTTGTTGTTGTTGTTTTGCTGCTGCTGCTGCTTCTCCTGCTCCTTATTGTTCACCTGCACCGGGTTGGATCCTCCGCCGCTGCTTATATCATCGCCGGGGAGCATCGTGGCTCCTTCCACACCGTCCGGGCCTGGACCCAGCTCCCCGGAATGTCCCGGATCCGGTCCACCACCCCCGAGTCTGCACTTCAAAGCCTCCCTGTGGCCCAGAAGCTCCGCCGCAGCATCCTTCATCCCTACACACACAATACAGGTGAAATTTGTGACATAAACACCTTCTCTGCGGGAGGAAAAGGGACATGATTAGACAACTGAAATGGGTTTTAAACTACACTCAGGATTTTAATGCTTTACAAGCAAAAATACAGAAATATGATATACTGAAACATTATTTTAGCAAAGCAGAAAAACATTCACATGCATTAAACCAAGGATTAAAAAGCAATGACTGCAGCTCTTTTTGTGAACAGCATGCATATTACAATCTGCTGCTTAAATACTCCTCATTCAATTCGATCACACGGATATCTTAGAAATTTGTTAAATCAAATTATGCAGTAATATAATAATAATAATTACTTTTCCAATGAATTAAGCGAATTTAGCTCACTTCGTTCACATTAAGACAATATACGAAGCAAATTGACAATTTTTCTGAGCTTGATTTAAGATTAGAAGTTACTCCAGCTTACAGTAGAGTTGAAGACCGGAGTTTGGTGATGTTAACTCACCGAGGCGAGCATCCAGGAGGTCGGCGTGAGATAGCATCGCACACCGCTCCAGGGCGAAATGCTACTCCAAAAAAAAGGAAAAAAATCTCTATGACTTTAACCTATTTAAGAAATATATATAGACTAAATGAAAGCAAATTCGGTTTGTGGTTAAAAGGGAGGTTCGTTGCATTATAATGTAGTTTAGAGAAATGGGGAGGCGCTTAACAGCGGAATGAACCCATGAGCTTCTCCAAACGAGGACCAATCAGAACTGAAGCCTGAGGCATGTCAGCTTTAGCGCGAGACCCCTGCGGCCCCCCTTCCACACCTCCTCCATCCTCACATCCCACAAGTTCATTCCTCCTCATTCCTGTAATTGGCTTTGATTTCTCCTCCAAATTACATCCAATAAAATGACCTGATTTAATATCTGCGCGAAGCTTCGACCCGTCCGAGAAATGTTGGATCACCACAATATTTGTCTAATTGTGCATGCTGTTCTGCTTTTGTTGTGTTAGTTTTGAGTGGTATAGGCCTCTGAAACAAGGTTTACTTTTTCCATATGAGGAGGAAGCACATGGCTGCAAGCAGAAACGTCACGCGCGTTTTGCAAACCAACCATGAATGAATTTCTCTTCATTTTGATATTTGTTGACATGATAATAATGTCGATCTCTTTAAATGGCTCTTGGAGACCATGGTGGACCTCTTCTAATTTCCTTGATCTCCAAAACGAGCAAAGTTTTGACTCTGAACAGGCTCAATCTCCAGGTCATTACGCGTTTATGTAATTAGTGTTGAATCTATATGCCAATGCTTTCAGTGCAAATAGCTCTCTGAGTGAAGCAGCATGAATTAGTTGCAGTTTACTTGTATTTAGCACCAACTGTCACGAAGGATGGGGCTTAATAGAAATCATGTGCGAGCACATTAATTGTGAAAACATGGAGGGAGTTGTGTAAACTGGGTGAAGGGCGACAGGAAGCCTGACTTACATTTACCTGAGGGAACTCATCGAACAGAGATCAGTGTGTTTTTGTTGCTTACTTTAATCCTTTTTATTTGATTCTTTTAGTTAAATATTTTTAAGAAGGTTCTATTCGATTACATCTGATTTTCCGTCACACACACCAGTTCACACCAAAAATCAGACAGATGTCGAGACGCTTTCAGAGGGCAGATTTATTTTTTATGCCACAAAGGAGGCGTCCGAGCGTGAACTCGGAGCCCTTTCTTCATCCGTTTGCCTCTGCCCATCTTTTATCTGCCTGCAATCTGGTGGCACGAGCGCCAGACATGGGGAGGGATGGATGGATGGAGAGCAGGCTCGTGCCGGATTGTCGGGGATGTTGGAGGAGGTTGGTCTTTGCGTGGAAGTCTTTCGGAGGAAGAAGAGGATGCGCACTTGGAGATATTTATTTTTCCTCTATTTTGTCCGGGTTCCGGCGTCTATTGTAGGAGTTTAACGCCGGATTACGCGGTAAACGTTCAGAAATCTGGCAAGAAATGTTATTTTTCGTTGTTGTAAGAGCGTGTTTGTTATAAAATAAGAGCGGAGTCAATGCGCTTTAAAAAACATAGATAATTCCCATTATTACCATAACAGAAAAAAATCCCAGTGTCCTCTGTTTATTTCCAGGCGATGTCAGAGCTGTGAGAATCATTTAAACCCTTCATCCTGTGGGATGATGGATTGTGTGCTTTATTTTACGACTTTTCGATGGCTGCACGCTTTTATAGCTGTACAAACACACGTGAATGACTCCTCTCGTTGCAGCAGGTCATATTTAACCCAAACAAGAAGAGAACAGATGATGAGATGTCAGGAAGCTTGAAGCATCCGCGCTAAAGGAGCTGAAATAAACAACCACACATCCAAATAATCACTTATTTATTATTTTAGGCCCTCTGATGTTTAGAGATCGATCTGATTCAGCGTTTTGTTTTAATTTGCGTGGCACTTTCTGGTTAAAATGATCTTTATGTGGGATTTTAATTCAAAGCTTTCATTTAAAAGTGTTTAAAGATTGTGTGTGTGATGTCTTAGTGTTGCAGAAAGGTTGTAATTAGGCTGAACAGGGATCTGAGGACAATCATAGCTGCATATCTGCACGCGCAAATTCCTCTAATACTCACATCAATCATATCCGTCTTACATATAGAGATAAACAAACAAATCCTCCTCTTGTAAGTTAATGCGGTGCATCTGAGTGGAAAGTTGACGTTTTCACGCGTTGTGGAGATGAGGAGTGATTTTAATACAAGGGGGAAAGAAAAAGACTAAACAGAGGAGCTGGATTGTCTCGGAGGTCACTATTCATCTCTGATCCATTACTGCTGACACGCGCCAGTCTGGGCTTGAACCCGTGACCTTCTGGTTACCTACAAGCCTTCCACCAAAAGGCCATTTTTATTTGTTTACATCGACTTTGCAGTCTGTATTCACTCAATTAGAGATTTCTACGGAGAAAAACAATCGATCTTCTATCTGCACGAGCTCCCAGTTTAACAAATGAGATTCTTGTTTCATGCAGCTGGTTTGGTGACAGTCTGGGGGATTAGGAGGAATAAGTTACTGCGGGGAGGAAGGGGAGAGCAGCTCCTCCTGATGCTGCAGCTCTGCAAGCAGTGACAAATATCTGACACAGACAAACTTCAGAGGCAGAAAATGGGACATGTCTGGTGATTACTGGTTCTGACAAGGTTCAAAGCTCCCACTGGCTAAATATCAGTCTGTACTTTGTCATATACGTCATCAGCCAGGATGGAAAATTAACAGCAGGAGTTTAGAGATTAATAAAAAGCAAATTAATATTGTATCGTTTGATTAAGTTTATATTTTTTTAAGGAGTTGTGCTGTTTCTGCAGCATTTCAAGCACTGGTTGCATTTTTAAACCCATTTTACGCACCAAGCTATCCAGTAAAAACTGTGTAATATTCCACTTTAAAATGTAGTTTAGCCCCATATTTAAAAAAAATATTTGGGAAACGGTTAATTTAAAGTTCATTCTGGGGTCCATTTAGTAAATTTGTGTTGTAAGAGACAGTGAAATATTTTTTTGGAGACCCTAAACATTCATAAGAACCGTGCGTAAAAACGCACGGAACCAATGCAGCCTTGAGGGATTATTTTTTGTGTACTCCACTTCCTGACACTTTATAAAACGTATTTTAGCAGCAACTAAACATGTACAATAAAAATCTTATTTATTAATGAGAATAAAAATTAAATATATTCGAAAATTTTGGTTTAATTAACTAAATTCTGCAGGTGTTTCTTTTTCATCCAGAACATCATTAGTTACTTTATATAGCGCAGGACCTTAGCACTCCTCACCCAGCACGCGCTCCATGAAGCCTGCGCGGGTCCTCTGGTCACATAAACCCAGGTGTAGCGCCCCGCCGCCGCATCTCATGCCTCAATTAGCGCCGCTGCCCTCTGCACGGACTCGATTAGGCCGTGATTTATCCGAAAGAAATATAATTATACCTCCAAATAAAATAATCAGCATTGAAGAGCGATTTCCTTAACGAGATGGAGCGGGGTAGATGTCACGGAGTAGCAGCGCCTCATTAGGCCTGTAATGAGACTTTGGGGTGATCCCGATAATTATCGAAATCTGTAAAATAAGGATCAAGTCAAATGTAACCTTAATTTGTCTGGCAATTGAGTTCATTTATAAGTATGACTATTTAGGAAGGAGTCTCTCAGCCTTAATGTAAGGCGTCGTTATTTTAGGCCATTTGGATAATAGATGGAGCTGCAGCAGGGACATGAGACAGGCCTGCTTTGTCATTCAGGGCCATAAGCAACATTTGTCATTTGACTGACAGGGTTCCCCAAAGTGCTCTTGTCTTCATAGCAAGCATCCAGAGACAATCTAATCCCCTGTTGTTAACAGGAATACCCGCAGGTGAACATACAGTTAGTCTATGCTGTTAAATAGATGGACCAATCAGAAAGAAGATAAAAAGTGACATTTTAACGTTTATTTCATATTATATAAACAAAATGATTGTGAATGGTTATAAATCACTGCTGTAAAAACTCTGGTATTAACCAAAACATTGATTAAACAGTGAAAATAATTATTTTTTAAGGTCTATCTGAGAATGAAGAAATGTTAAACTTTAAGGCATTATTACAGAAGCTAAATGCATTCAAAAATATGAAAATTATTCATTTCCAAACCAACCAAACCATCAAAATCTCCAATTGTTTAATGCAAAAAAACAAAAACGGACAAATATGTGAATTTAATAATTATAAAGTCCAGTGTGTTAAAAAGAGAGGTAACCCTACCGCTTCTGTAATAAACTGAACGTTTTATCGTGTTCTTATAGGATTTTACACGCAGGAAAGGCGTGAACAAACGTGGTGGCACGTTAACAGTAAACAGTAGAAATAATTACATCAAGAGCAGAGACTCTGAATGGATTCGGCTGCCTTCCACGGCTCCAAACAAAGCCTGACGAAAGGAATGGACATTTAAGCAGGTGGATCTCACAGTGAGAACAGAAACACATCAGAAATCATCCTTCAAGCTTCACTGAGTCCAATATGTTTCTAGCCTCTTTGTACTCCTCTGATTCGCCCAGATCCTCCTCCGTTTCCTGGGAAGACACAAAAACACAGGTTTGGTTTGGGTTATCGCATTCTGCTGCACCTGAAATGAAGAATTAAACCTCTGACTTTGTGGTTAAGCTGTCAAAATAAAAACAGTGAATAATATTACAGCCATGGTAAAACTTATCAGGACCTATATGTAGCGGTAAAGTGGCTGGACGGAGGGACAACGTGAATGCAGGGTGTCCACGGCCTTTAATTAGGCATGTTTGAGTTCCTGCGATGGTCATCCCGATGACAGAGGTGCTAATGAGCTGTGATGTGTATGTGTGCATGTCCGTCTCAGGGTAGAAGGAAGACGGGTTGCAAGGGAGGAGACATGTCTCCAACTCCCTCATGTTGGCTGCTGCTCTGCTTTAATTAAGCTGACCCCGAGACATGTTTGCTTCTCACTGCATCAGCTTAAATGCTGCCGGGTTTGACATGCGCTGTGATTATACAGAAAGACAAACACTGTTCATATGCAAATGTTTGGATAAATGAAAGCCTTTAATAATCATCCACCTTGCAGCACAATAAGTACCTGTATAAACAACACTTTTACATACGCGGCCGTATTTATGTTGCATTACAGTAAACTGGAAAGGGACCTAGAATTTGGGTTCATGTGTGTAAAGTCTTATCAGATTTCTGATTTATTTTATTAGTATTGCTCATTAAATGATTATAATATCATCAACACAAAGAAAAGCTGGAATCTTACTGGTGAGTTGCATGAAATGCAGCTTTAGACACTTTATCGGGCTGACAGTGAGAAGCTAACAAGAATCTTTAGGTAAAATAGAAGATTTGCAATAATTATAATGGCTTTAAACTTTCATATTAGCATTTTTATTTTTTATATTAAAACTGAGACATGACAATATCATTAAATAAACAGGGGTGTTAGCTTTATAAATAAATAAATAGGTACATGTAGATCCATGTGGTAAGAAGATTTAATTTATGTTAAACAAGACAATTCAGTGCCAAACAATGCAGTCTGGAACAGTTTTAATATACAAACAATTATTTTATATGTTTCATAAAAGCTCCACAATGTTTGTATGATGTAACCTGTTTTTATTAACTTCCTGTGATTCATGATGTCATATCTGCAGGGGACTCATCAGGTCTGCTGCTTGGTTTAATAGAAGATCTGCAGAATTTCTGTTCGATGCTCCTTCCCTCTTATAAAATGTAGTTTACAGATCTTAGATTTATTGATAGACTGTAAAACACGAGTACGGCGATACCAAAATGATGTAGATTAATAAAAAATATCATACTGATCAATATCCTTAGTTATCAAAACACTTGGAAAGATATTTAAGTGGCTATTTTATGATGCTGTACAATAAAGCTGCATCTTTACCGCTCTCACGGTTCGATTAAACTACGATTATCTTGTTATTGATTCGATTCAACAATGCATCACTATGTTGCATCCTCAGTTTTTTTTATAACGGCACATTCCTACCATCTTCATCAACTGGTGAGACATCTTTCAGTGTTTGGTCTCAAAATGTTTCCTGTAAGTATTCTAATCGATCTGGAACTGAACAGAGAATATTGTCATGGTAAACATTTGTTGATGGGCATAGTTGATTAAAACCCTGTAGTTCATTCACACATGCTAACTACTAGCCTACTAATAGTAATTTCTACTGACGTTAGCCTTAAGCTAACATATTGCTTTATAAACATTTTGATGTGCAGCGTTTTGTGATTTTACAGAGACGATAAATCTTTTCAGTAAGGTACAGATATATTTAGTTATATTTGATTCCTTTTACAGTTACTAATTAAAGGTTTCAACCAGATTTAGCCGCAGATCTGTTTGGAGAACCAGGCTAATGATTCAATATAATTAAAAAGGATGGAAAAGATCTTTTTCTATCTCACTTTTTAAATCGAGCCTTTTTTCTCCCTCCCATCGCAGCACATCAATATATATTATTATTGAAACTTTCGTTCTGCCCTACACAGGAGAATTGGTTATCTGACATTTTGTATTACTATCTAGAGCCACCCAGTAGGTTTCTAAAGAGCAAAAGTGAAGGTCATTGGGTGGCTCTACCATCTTTGCAGTGTAATCTGTGTCGTCACTCCCGAAAAATACAAAAATGGGAAAATAGAGTTGACGGGGGGCTTGTTAATGTTTGACGTCTACTAAACTGCAAGTTGCCTATAGCTAAGCGCTAACTGAGCTAACTCAGCTCTAACTGTAGCTAACCGGCTAACAGAGGTAGGTGGGCTAAAGCTAAGGTGGGATGTTAGCTACATAAAAAACCGGTTTGTGCTACACTCTGCCTTCTTGCTGTGGATGTTGGATACCTGTCAATCAAAAGGACACACCCATAAACTCAAATTTCAAGATGAAATCATGTCTAAACCAACGAGTTATAAAAAAAACAATTCACACTTCCTTACAGCTGTCATGAAGGTAAACCAGACGTATTAAAGCTAAAAAATTTGTACCAGGCTGTATAAAGTTGCTCTTTTTAACATGGGAAGATGAGGATTTCCTCTGGCTTGGAACCCCTAGTGGATGAGGGGAGAACTACACATTTTGGCACTTCACCTTCACCTTGCCACAATCTTACAGGTTTTCCACGTGTTCCTGCTCCAACACACCTGACTCAAATTCAGTGTCACTGTGCAGAATTTGATAGGCTGTTGGATCCATACATCAAAAACCTGCAGGACAGCAGCCTGTGAAGGCCCACATAGAGGCCCGGGCTGCGTTTGCTGTATTTTAGAGGGACTAGGATAAATAACTGTTTATAAACTAAATATGTAGAAAATTATTAAACTGGCTGCTTCGTTACTTTTTGAAAACAAAGTAAAAAATTGTTAGCATATATGTCTGTAAATATCAATATTTCAGACATTTAAAGCATATTTTCAAGTAACAGGGAATTTTCTAGTATTATTACATGTACAGCAAAGTAAAAGAGGAGTTGTACTAAAAAATAAACACGGGATCTCGATTAGTAAACGCTGCCATTTTCCCACATTAAAACGTAACATGCCGCAAATAATTATGGGTAATATACGTCCTGAAGGCTGCATGGAAGAGGCGTGGCAAACTTCCGCCTCGGGACACACTCGCACCCTTTAACATGAACCAGGGTCACGAGGGCGCAAGTGTGGGTATTGAGACAGGACCTTGGAGACACCTTAGAAAAAATAACAGCAAAAATAAGGCGGCTACCACATAGAAACGTAAAAAAATTCACGGTGATGCTGCTCATTGCCTGGAGTAGAAGCAGCCAGCTCTCCGCACAGGTAAGCGTGCACAGTTTGCAATGTGTGACCTCTGAAAACATGGCGGTAGAAACCCACACAGATTGCTTTGAACATGTTTTCGCTTCTAAAAAGAGTACAAGCCAGACATCTGAAGCTATAGTGGATGTTTTTTAACATGCTGGAGGGAAATACTGATGTTGCTCTGCATGTGATGCACGTGGCAAAGCCCCCAGCTCTAAGCAGTACCCCAAAAAACCTCTGATTACTTTGGCTTACCATTTTCATTCATATGTTTAGTATCACATAAATGCCACTGCAAAGCAAAGGTATTATAACGACTTTTTTAACACTTCCTGTTGCCACCAAGCGTTACTCACTAGTAACTGGAGCAGGTCTGCGTGTGCTACGGCCAGCCGGCGATGACAGTCTGGGATCATCATCCTGGATTCCTGCAACACCTCCATCTGAAACCCCACAGTGAGACCACATTAGCACCACGGTTACCTTTATTAATCAGAAAACCTGCACCACTACTCCCATCACCATTTTCCATTACCCTTTAATAAAAAAAAACACATGTATTTTTTCCCCTAGTTGGGAAGATTAATTTAAACAGCTAGACACCGGCATATTCATGCACTGGATGTTCCTGGCAGTAACTTGCAGGGTGTCCCACATACACTCAGCTGTGGTTAACATCTCCCCAACAAGCCGGCAGTATGAAAAATGTTATTGAGTTATCGATCGGGCTGGGAGTTGGGCAGCAGGGGACCACCTCCATTTGGCTGCACACCTGGATGGATGAAGAAACCTTGAGCCGAGGCAACTGTGATCAGGCGTAAAGAAGTATTACTACGCCTGTAGTGGAGCTGCGCTGCAGCCTGGGGAACGTGCACGGCCGCGGCTAATGTGGAATTCCCCCAGCTGGCGCCCTAAAGAGCAGAGAAGAGTTGGCTAACGTTGTCAGACACACTCACTCTTGACAGATGCTTCCTCATCTATCCCTGTGTTTGGCTAAAAAGTCAAAACATGGACACAGTCACACACGGGGACTGTAAATCTGCAAGTCTGGCAGCATATAAGTGCATCAGAGCGCCTCAGTGACACGAGAGACAACTAGCGAAGGTGGCTGCCATCTAGATGTGACAAGGTGAGCTAGACAAAGCGAAGGGATGCTGAAACAGAGGAAAGTCACGGTGCCCTCTGAGTGCAGTGGAATGATCCCATCAGCACAGGATAAAGATGACACTTACAGAGTATTGATTCCATTAAAATATAAGCCCTTAATCCATCCTGCCTCAGACCTCTCATCTTCAACCATAATCCATCTGGCCTCCCAATCTACTCATTTAACACCAACCAAGCCTGCTGCTCAGCCCGAACCGTTGTGTGAATGAACAAACAAAACAAAACACACGGTGAATTTTTCAGAAGTTCAGATCTGTATTGGTGCATCGCAGTGTGCACGTCTACGCCCTGATGCTTGTTTTCCATTTCCTGTAATGTGATATGATGATAAAAAGCATCTGTTTATTTTCATTAGAAAAGGACTAAATATAAACCCAGTCTAGACAAAAGGGAACTTTAAATATCTTCTACTGTGATCAGAGACAGAATAAAAAAAGCGACTCTTTTTGGTGCCTTCTCTTTAAATGTGAATGAGGCATGTTAAGCCCCGCCCCCCTCCAGGTCACAGGAACTTCAACTCAACCCTGTTCCACCATGTTTGTAGCTTGATAGCAGCGATACACTAATCTCCCGGCAGAGAAACATTTTATTGGTAAGT
>JBAMHV010000020.1:3326082-3339540 GCA_037177535.1 Pseudomugil gertrudae
TAAGAGCAGGTAGAAGCAATAAGAGCAGGTAGAAGCAATAAGAGCAGGTAGAAGCAATAAGAGCAGGTAGAAGCAATGAGAGCAGGTAGAAGCAATAAGAGCAGGTAGAAGCAATAAGAGCAGGTAGAAGGAATAAGAGCAGGTAGAAGCAATAAGAGCAGGTAGAAGCAATACGAGCAGGTAGAAGGGTTTACACTGCGTTTGGTTTGTAAATGTCTTCGCATTAGATGCATCTTGCTGTATACAGCTGCAAAAACCAGATCAGAGGTGGATCTAATGCAACATTTTGCTTAAAGGACTAGAAGGGAGCATGGCTTAAACGGGTCATTGGTATTCTGCACTCTTCACATACTGCGCTAAACACTGGATTAATTGCAGTGTATGGAAAGAAAAGCAAAGCATAACCCTGGACTTAGAGCAGGTGGATTGGCATCGATCGGCAGGGCAGGGCTAAGCATCGCTTTCCAATTATCTGTGATTCTCCTCAGTGTGGAAAGCCTGTGTGTGCCATCTGCCTCCCCTGCACCCCGCCACTGCAAACACAAAGTGGGTTCAACCTTACATCCACCCGCATGCAGAGAGGACCCGAGCTGTGGACGATTCAGCTCTGAAACAAAAACACTAAACCTTTTTAGGCTTCTCTGCAAATGAGTCCGGGGGAAAAGATTGCATGTTTCCATCAGAATCAGAGAAGCCTGAGCCAGCTGTGCAGCGGCCACAGATGTGCCGCTGTTTGCTGCTGGTTCTGGGCCATGTGGACGAGTGGAGGAGCGTCCTTCAGCTGAGTGGTCAGATCAGAGCTGAACACGAGCGAGCGGACTCGGACCAGGCAGATGGCCAAAGCTATTAGCCCCAATTAGAACCAGGAGCCCTCCACGCATCTCCAGAGCTCAGCCATACGGATGAACCGCAGCGCCGCACTGGAAGGGCAGCGGCGCAGATGGAGGAGAAGGCAGGAGAGGACAAACAAGAAAAGGGAGGAAGAAGCGATGATGAACAACTCAAACACGTGACTGGTCATCACAGAGAGGGCTTCAGCAATCTTTACTGGGGTCAATAAAATGGAGAAGAGGGACCGAACAGAAAGAAACATAATGTAATTATATCCCAGTGTAAAGAGGAAGCACAGCTCTAAATCAAAGAGCTCAGTCCCCCCCCCCCTTTGGAAATTAGGCTCTAAGCAGAGGGATTGTAATGCATGCAAAATTTGATCAAATTTGCTTTCAAACGGACTGAAAAATGGAGCACATTTATTCTATTCCGCCTGTTTAGACATAAACTAGAACAGCGTTTTCTACATTTGCTTTCCTGCTTGATTTATTGCCATCCTCCTTTCCAGCAATCAATTTCTGTGTTTCAGTGGCATCTCCCCCCCTCCTCCTCTTCCTCACCTTTGCTTGGCGTTGACAGCTGTTTGGGAAAAGCAGTGCTGCACCCTGCTGGTGAGCGAGGGGAGTGCAAAGGCTTTGTTTAAACATGCATCTTAGAGACCTATTCATAACCCGGCCTAATAACATGAAACACAATCTATTATCTGGTCTCTGTGCACATCTGTGAGGATCAACCCAGAGTTCCAGGCATCTTTCAGGCAGATAAGAAGAAGACAAAGGAAAAAAGGCTTAGATGGAGGTCAGCTCACACGTCACATATAATGCAGAGCGACCTCTACAATAAGCTCTCAGTGGGTGTATCCGAACTGATCGATCACTTTGCTGTGTGTGCATGCGAGTGCTGTTCGAAGCAAATGCTGCAGCAATACACAAGTAATGGTGCCGTCTGTGAGCAACGCTGACAAGTTGGTCAATAATTATCAGGAATCAAGCAAAACAGGCACATTTGTCCCAGATTAAAGCTTTAGAAAAATAAAAACTTGCAGCTTCTTTTAGTTTGAAAAAGATTTTTTGACACGTCAATTAAAATGGTTACAAAAAATAAAACATGGATAATCAATACGTCTGATAACTCCTTAAGCAACAAAAGGTAAAGACAATCTGTAAGACAAAAAAAATCACCAAAAAGACTTTAATCAGTGTCAACATTTTTTTTTTTTTTTAAATCAACCCACCCCTAAAAACGTGTAAACTGTTCATCCAAACATCCCGGTTTTCTGGTTTTGTCTCAGTAGCCCAACGTGGAACAATTTTTAGTAAACAGTCATTTAAAACTTTTTACTTATTAAATAAATAGATAGATAGATAATATAATAAGTAAATAAATTAAAAATAAATAGATGGATACTAAAAATAAATGAAAATAAATGAATAAAACAAATAAAAATAGATAAATAAAAATTATTAAGGTAAAAAATAAAACAAAAATAGATAATAAAAATAAATAACTAAAAAGAAAAAAAATTTATAGATAATAAATAAAACAAATAAAAATAAATAAATAAAAATTATTAAGAAAAGGTAAAAAAAATTAAACAAAAATAAATAATAAAAATAAATAACTAAAAAGAAAAAATATATAGATAATAAATGAAAAAATGAATAGAAATAGAATAATAGAAAATAAAAAAATTAATTATTTAGAATAGATCTTTTGTTGACATGTTTAATGACTTGGCTCAACGACTGAAGACGAGTAGACCAAGAACCTGAACACTGACTGATACACCAATAATCATCCACCACAGACATGTTGCATCAGTGTAATAAAGTTATTCCTCAACATGTAAAATGACCTGCTAAACTCTCCCTTTTGACCTGTTTTTTGGGCTTCAGCTAATTATTTGGGTGTATTTTCCTTTTTTATTACTCAGGTTGCACCAACAGAGAACACATCTCGTGTTTCCATTGCAGAAACACATTTACGTTCTCTAACCTTTAACACCGAAGCAGAGAAACATCACATCTGCAGACTGTGCTGTGAAAACGAGCTAATCACACAATAACTCAGAGACAACGAGACGCCTATAAATCAAAACTACAGATATAAAAGTGTCACATCACCATTAATCATCACTTTTGGGTCCATCCTCAGCATTTGCAGCTTCCTGTGGCCAAATTATTTACATTTTTTAAACTACATGAAACCAAACCATGAGTCAGCAGTTTCTACACCTGAAGCAGCATAGTTTAACCCCTTCTTATCCCAACGGCAGACATGGGGACACTTAAAACAACAAGTCTTGGGAGTGATAACTGCCTCCGTTTTATAGTGACATGCTGAAAAGGTTTGATTTAAATATACTGAGTCTAAAGAGCAGCTCACCAGGCTTTCTAACCTGATGACGACGTAGAACGATGTGCAAGTGTTAAAAGGTTTGTGATTAAACTCACTGCTTTGCAGTAGACTACACTTAAAGCACATATGCATGTGGACATTTACTGTACAGGCTACAATCGTATTAAATCCACCTTTACTGAGGATTTTTCTGAATCAGGATCTCCATCAGCTTCAACAAATGGACCTCTGAAGACGGGATAGACCACCGGTCATCATAAGGACAAAAGACTATGGGGTAACACTGGGCCAGTGTCTTCCTTTTGAGCCGTCAGAGGCAAAAAGAGATTGATAACATGGAGTCATTTGAGCTATTGGTTATTCTGAATGAAGTATGGGCGTATTGGGTGCAGGTCTCTCTCACTGGCTAACATTGATTTCCACTCAGTCTCTCAGCTTTCTGTGCCCTTGTGCAAATGTTTCCCCCCCTAGTTTTTCCCTCCCAACTTCCTCTCTGTCCCTTATTTATCCAACGTCTCAGACATTTCGCCTCTATTCCAGCCCCAATCTATAAAGAAATCATCACAGGCCCAGGATCAGTGAAAGACAACCAGGTAACAGACCGTACGAAGGAGGAGAGAGGAGATGGTGCAGAGGGATGGAGTGAAAGACAAAGAGGAAGTGAAAGAGAGACAGCGGTGCTGAGGGAGAGACAGATGGAGGTGCAGAGATGAATTAGAAGAGAGACAGAGCAGGAAACAGAGGGAGAGCGGGAGGTGTAATTATCTATCAGGTGTTCGGGTGTGCGTGACAGAGGAGGAAGCTCATTAGCACACTCTGTGTACACCAATTACACAGCCAGGCTTCTCAGGGCATTCCCCTGGCATGTGTGTGTGTGATGCAGGCGGGGACATACAGACACCTTACCGATACACACTGTTTAACAAAACTCCACCCAAGATGCAGTTTTAATGGACACATGCACTGAAACATCCGTCTCTGAAAGAACAGACTCGCTTTCTCGTTGCGTTACTAATGAAATCCAGTCCCAGAAAGCTTTCTGAACTCGTTTACAAAGGGTTGGATGATAAGAGGCTTCTGGAGGAAAAGATGGCAGAATCCGTACGGATGAGCCAGGAAAGCCGTTTTCAACAATATGGCAAGTAAATATGAACAAACCAGCAGTGCTGGCTTTCTGCTCTGGTGAAAGCAGATTTTATGATGAAACAGGAGCAGCATGGCACCTTTCAGGTCTCGGAAAGCCACGTATAAAACATTTAGATTGTGGAACGATCACAGCAACGTCCATTTGAAGGTGACCCGTGTACTCCCGTGTGTGAACTGAGTGGTGTTGCTCGGTTTGATGAATTTTAACCTGTTTTATTTTGTTTTAATTGATCTTTTTAAGTCACCGTCTGCCAGCCATTGCTGCAGCGGAGAGCCCCGTGACGCCAGCCGTGGGACTGCAGATGTGGCGGGCCGATCGGGCCTGGTGCCTGCATCGTGGCGCGCTCGGAGCACATTCGTAACATGGTGTGTGCACGCTTGGAGGATACTCAGAAGAGGTTTTGGGGACGTTTTGAACCGTGCACCTGCTTAAATGGGCTTTCTGTATGCAGAAACAGCAAAAAGGTGCAACACACACCTTTTGACGCCTTCGGCAGCAGCATTAGGTATAAGTTATTATGGATTCTGGCCTCTTTGGCTGATTCACAGACTACTAACATCTTTGGCATCTGGAATGAGCTAGAGTGGGTGCCCAAAATGGGACCCGCCAGCACTTGCTCTTGGCCCACTAGTAAATGTTTATATTTAGAAACCTACAGATTTGGATGAAAAGACATTTCAGAGCTTAATGACGGATGATGATAATATCTCCTACTTATGTCCATTAAGTCTCTAGCAGTGTCTATAGGGTTGTATGGGTATAAACTGCTCACTCATTGTGTTTCTATTCATATAAACTTTAATAATTAAAAGTTTAATTCTTGGTTTATTTCACATTTGTGGAAAAGTCAATATTTTCCTCACTTTTATATAGTTTTATTAACTTGGAAAGATCCCTCATGAGCCTTTGCACACGCAGCATCAAGCTCTCGGACTCAACACATCTGCATGGAGAACCACAGGAAGTGACGTACAGACAAGAGACGCTTTAAAGCTGCGATGTTTGGCCCCGTGGCTCACTGGCTCATTTTCAGTTTGGCCCTCGGAGGCAAAAAGTTTGGGCACCCCTGAGCTAGACAGTTTTTGTCTGAATTTTTTGGTGTTTTTCTGTGTTGAACAGCACAGTAACGGAAAGCACTTTAACACATTTAAAAAGCAGGTTTAATCCTTTCATCCGAGTCGGCATCAGACAGTAAATAGGTTTTTCAAGAATTGTGTAAATATATTAAAAATGGCATCATTTTTATGGTTCATGTTAAATTGCATCTCTAAAAGGTCTAGAGACATCAACAACATTATTCTATTTAAAAATGGCAAAAGATAATGCAGGAGTGGTTGATTAAAATACAAATAATAGTTTATTGTCTGAAGAAATCTGCGCTTTTGAATCAGACATGACAGATTTTATAGGGTTTAATTTGTATTTTCATCAAGTCAAATTACAAATTTATTTTATTTTCTTCATAAAAAAAACAGCTTTGAGGTAAAGAAAAAAAGCTTGTATATCAGAAAATGTGAGACTAAACAGGTTTGCTATGCAGGTATAATGTAACTAAGTGTGTCTGGTAACTTTTGACAGGACTTGGAGGATTTTTCATCTATTTATAACGAAAATGAAAAAGCTTATGTGCTGCAAAGTTGGATTGTGGTGAATAACAGTCTGAACTCACTTCAAAGACTTCAACTTGCTTTTGTTCACGACTTGTCTGTTTTCTTCTCGCATTTTATGCCAAAGATGTAACATTGTCGGGTTATTTCCTCTGGTATATTTCAGATTTCATTCATTCATTTGCACTTAATCCAGTTCAGAGTCACAGTGAAGCTAGAGCCTGTCCCAGCTATGAGCAGGTGAGAGGCTGGTACACCTGGACAGGTTGCCAGTCCATAACAGAAACAACACAGAGACAAACATTCATGCTAACAGTCACTCAGAGAGTGATCAGTTAACATAACCTGGCTCAAACCAGAGATTTGTGCTGTAAGGGTGCGGTGCTAACCACCACACCGTGCAGCCCGAATCAGAAATCATTGTTCAATAAGGCAAAACCAAACGGTGTCCTGAATAACGGGGCACATGGAGCTGAAAGCAGAGCTCAGGTTTGGTTTAGTAAACAAAAAAAGGCGTCTCAGGTCTCATCTTTAGAATAAAACTTCTCCCGAGAAGCCTTTTGGTTATGAAAGTGGAATTTTCTGGATTTTATTTAGTTTTTTCCCATAGCTCTGTCATTGTAAGCTGAACATTACTGGGATGAAATTATTGGAATAATGAAAATTAACTGGTGGGAGGAAAGCCTTTGGTTTGTTGCTCTGGTGTCTTCGCAGCCTTGTAAACGTTCACAGGCCGTCCACTGCAAAGTACAGCAACACTTTTAAATATGCACTGTAAATAATCCAGCTTTAGACGTACTGGCTCTCAAACTCCTCAGAAATGTTTTTCTCAGTTTAAAATCAGTTTCTGAGGTCCTCGGAAACCTCCCATCTTCTTTTGATTTCACGTTTATGTTAAATTCTACTGGTTTATTTCTTCCACCCATTAAAAAAAACTGATGTGAAATGTTTTCTCATCCATTTAAACTGTTTAACTTCATGTAATAAAAATATTAATAAAAATGGGAGGAAAATTCAGGTCAAACTAACATGCATGATGGTCCAATTACATGACTATTTGCTTTATATAGAAGCTTACCGCCATCATTGTAAGACATTATTTAAAGCCATAAAACTCCTGACAACACTACAATAATCTTTACTAAATCCAAACATGTTGTCCAAATGATTTCATCATAACTGTATAAAGCAAATCCAGTTACAATTTAAAAACCTTATTAAAACCTGTATCTGGTTCATTACCAACAAACATGACTCATAATTGATGGTGAAATCTAAACACATACCATAATATGTACATTGCAGAGCTTGTAGCTGCAGACATCTCACCTGTGGAGGTTGCTCTGGCTTGATGAAACCACACCTACGTTGGCGACAGACAGGATCTGCTGGTTAATGACCTGGCTGGAAGCGTTGACTGTTGCCATGGTGATGCTTGCAGAGGTCTCATTCATGCCCAGGAGTTTTCCTGAGCAGACGTAAAATGTTTCACCATCAAATAAGGCTCAGAAATTATGGTTAACGCCACAACCACAATGATTTTAACTAATAATATAGTTGAACCGCTGCAGGCAGGATTCCATCTAAAAGCTCAGAAACATGATACATGCAAAAGGAGCAAAACTAATCAATTCAATTGGAAGTGGAGAGTTCTTAAGAACACACTAATGGGTTGGATATAAATATGCACTCGGCTCTCTAAACCTTTTCATTTAGTTCTGTGTACCGCCCCCTAGTGGTGACCTCCAGTATCAAACGTTTAGCTGCAGCATGTTTGTGTGTTTGCTGTATGTATACACATCATAGACCAGCGGTGCACAGGTTCGGTTCTGGAGATCTACCATCTACCATCCTGCAGCTTTTAGATGCAACCCTTGTCCCACATACCTGAATCAAATGAATGGCTCGTTACCATGCTTCTGCACAGGTGGATGCCATACAGATAAAGGAATTCTGTTTGATTCAGGTGTGTTGGACGAGGATGCATCTAAAAGTTGCAGAATGGTAGATCTCATGGACCACATTTCAGCATCCCTGTCAATGACTGTATATGAAAGATGGACAGAGCCTCCCGGTAGGTTTCTGAAGGGTAAAAGTGATGCTCGTTGAGCGGGTGCCCTCTCGATAGGGTCACACGTGCTGTCCGTAGACTGAATTAGATCCATAGATCTTTGTAACATGGGAGTCTATGGGAATTTGCTGTTTTGGAGCCCCAAGTTGATGAGGAGGAAACTGTGATCTTTGCCACTTATGCATAGGCTTCACCAACAGAGACTGCTGGTAACACACACAGTCATACTGGACATTCCTGCGTATGCATACATACACAGCAAGTTTCTCCCAGGCCTTACTTACAACAATTTTCTATTTGTTTGTATTAAATACCCGTTTAAACCTTTAAATCTATGTAAATCCAAACTCACCTTGCTCCTTGCAGAAGTCTGGTTCTGTCATGGTGCTGGGCATTAGGAGCTCACCTACAGCAGGCTGGATGGACACACTGAACTGGTCTTCTTTGGTACTGAAAAAAAGCCATGCAAACACACCTCTGATGCTTCTCTGAATGAAAGATTTTCATCTACCTGGGTTGGAGTGAAGAAGCACATGTTTTACAGCATACAGCTTACAGACACAAACTAGCTGATGATGCTCAAAGGCTTCAAAACATCACAGAATGAGTTTTAGCTGCTATAAAATCCAGATAAATCCAGCGAGCAGTGAAGGGGCAGTGGTGAAAATGAAGGATTTGGAGCTGAAATTTAAGCATTACTACATTAAAGGCCTGCCAGAGTCTGTTTATTTAGCAGGAGCATGGCGATTTTTACCAGTCAAAACATATGCAGTCTGCACAAAGATAAGCACTCCATGTGTTATTTCTTCAGTAAAAACTTAAGATGTTTTAACTCAAATATTGTCTAAAGATAGAAAAATATGACTGCATGTATAAAGCATCATCATGTAGGTCCTTTATGCTCAACGCAATAGATAGATATGCAGACCGAAGACCAGTTCGTCTGTCATCTGCACCTTTTAAGCGTGTAATTTCATGCGTTTTCAGAGTCCTTGCTGATTCGTCGCTCGATTCAATTCAATTCAATTTTCAATTTTATTTATATAGTCCAGTATCACAACAAAGTTGTCTCAAAGGGCTTCAACGGGGCTCGATGACGACGGAGCAATACCACGGAAAACTGTGGAGGCAGTATTGAGTTGTATAGCCGACACACAACCGGCAAAAGAAACAAACCAGAGAAGAAGGACAGAAAGAAGATGAGACCAAGAGTCAGGCATGTTTTGCAAATAACAACCAACTAATAGTGGATACTTACAATTAGTGGCGCTAGCGTGTTATTTTTCTGTTTATTTTTGTCATTTCTTTATTGTTACAGTTAGTGGATAGCTACATTTAGCCACTCTTAATGATACTTATAATTAGCTTCTTTATTTTTCTGTATAAATAAACTTGTCTTGCCTAATATGAACAAATATAAATTGTTACAGAACTACGATGTGCTGGTATAAGAGGAATTTAGTGGATGTGCCATCAAATGCTACACAAATCAAACATATTGTGGCAACTCTCTTTGGCACTGACATATTTCTGAACATCAATGTAAGTGTGAAAAACATACAAATGCCAAAGTATTCTGAAATCTTAGTATTTTAAGTATAAAAGCAGCCTTGAAGAACGTGAGGATTTTCTGGGAGGAAAACATTAAAATATCACCCAGTGAAAAAGTCGACTTCTTAGGCTTTATTATGACAGATAAATAACAGTAAAGTTCAGAGATTGAACTTTTATCTCATTAATAACCAGTTTTATTATTAAAATCTGTGTAAAATAAAGTTTAAAACAGCTTTTGACTGGAAAAAAGACCTTATGCAAACATTAGAAAGGTCATACATACTGCATCTAATGTGAGCAGGACTGAAAAAACCATTAGGAGTAAAGTGTGTATTCCTCCAAACACCCAGTTTGGTCGTATAAACTGGAGTAAATCCCAGTAAACTAACAGAAACCTGCCTGAAACGGTGCGTTTTGTGCACTTGTGTGTTCCTGCTTTGTTTGTGTATGAAATGTTTCTCCTCTGATTGCTTTGCAAACCACGCTCTGTGAATGGCATTCTGGGCCGGATTGATTCCCCCATCTCAAACAGATTTTCTGATAAGGTTATTGATCGGCTGAGCAGCGGTGCCAATGGCATTCAGCGGGCTGATTTGGGCCGGGGCTGATTAGAGGAGGAATAATTGTTATCCAAGTGAAATGGGATCAATGGCGGCTGATGTCTCACCTGGGAGTGCTGGCACAGAGCAGGTAGGAAAGGCAAAATTAACAAAGAGCAGATGAGAGGGGCAAAAAAGAAAAAGGGAGAGGTGATGATGAGGCGTAGAGGTGAAAAAAAAAGGGTTGAAGGTCTGAGAGAAATATGGATGTCTGGTTATCTCACCACAACTGGAAGCTGGCTGCTTGCGTCGAGTCACTGAAGTCAATACCCATAGGCACCGTCACCGAAGCCCCTTGCTCCAACCGCTCTGAGAGTAGAAGAAAAATGAGAGGAAGAAAAAAGATTGAGTGACAAGAGTTCAGTGTGGGTAAGGATGAAGCAAAGCGCAGCAGCAGCAGAGTGGAACAGACAAGCATCTACACCACTTGTGTTTTCTACATCACAAAGCAAGGCCACCGTGTGTGAGAAATCTATCCTTCAATCTCATTCCCCACAACTCCAGCCTGTGTGGGGGAAAAAAAAGCACATGAAGGACTCGCACATTTCCAAAACAACAGCCTGTCAAAGACGCCGTCGGCTTCAAGAGGGAGGGAGTGTGAGAGACAGACAGAGCAGAGAAAATGCAAGCTGGAAGACAGTTAAGCACAAACCAAAAGATGCTGAACAGAGAGCTGCTGGTGTTAGAGGGGGAGGTTTACAGTGAGGAACAGGAGACAGAAATGTCCTTCATGCCTCTCTATTCGGCTTGTTTCTGTTTTACTGGAAATAACGGGAAAGCAAAAACACTTATCCAGCTTTCACTTCTATCAGGATTTATCTTTATATTCCATTTCTGCTGCATCAGATAAAACATGTAAAACTTCAATCTGAAGAATCATTTCTCCTAATTAGGAAACTACAGATTCACAAGCACACAGCAATGTAAAGGATCTCCCTCTTCTTTTTTAACTCAATTTTTATTGTGTTTTCATAACAAGCAGAAAAAAAATACATCAAACCAATATCGAGAAAGAAAGAAGAAAAAACAATGAATACATAATAAACGACTAAAGTAAAGTACAGTAAAGTAAAACCACTACGCAAGGCTTACTGACACAGTATGGGTAACATACTTGAATTCTCAAGGTATACGTTATTTCCTCCATCTGAAAAATCTCTCTTACTTTCGTGATCCAGACATTATATGTGGGTGGGTAGACATTCAACCATTTGATAGAAATACATTTCAATGCAGCTGTCAACAGAAATCTGTCAGTCCCTACAAAGTCATTTGGCATAATACCCAACATGGTCAGCTGTGGATTTTTAGCCAGTGGTTGTTGAAACACTACTTGGAGGACATTAAATATTTCGTTCCAAAAGGCAGTGATCTTTAAGGCAGGTCCAGAATATGCGAGTGTGGGTTCCAAGATCAGAACCACAATTACGCCAACAAGTATCAGGATTTACAGGGTTCATTTTTGCAGTTATTACCGGAGTTCTGAAAAATCTTGTAATGATCTTCCATTTAAACTGGATGTCCCTCTTTTATATATTATATTAAAACAAAATAATCAAATATGTATCCACACTAACTAGATATATCTAGTTAGTTGTATTGCATAAATGTCTACATTACTGGTCTCTTAACCTGCCTGAAACAATAGATAACTATCTAACGGGAACTCACCGGCTAAAGGGAGCTTCATAAGCTTTATAAGCAACAGAGTTTAGCCGAATGATAACAACTAAGACTAGTCATTTGATAAAAACTGTTCTACTGTATCTAAAAGCAGGTGTTCGCATGATTTTTAAATAGTGAAATTCCTCCATCGATCGTCAATGCCTGTGCAGTTATCTGTGTAAGATTTTAAAGAGGTAATATAAAACCAGCTCCTACATTTCAGATAATTAGACAAAGATCACAAAAGTATGTGCTAGCTGTTGTAAATATTATATTTAGAAACTTGGAAGTATGGAAGTCTGTGTGGCGAGGTCTACCAGCCAGCACTTTAACGTTGGCTTCATTTATCTGACCCAGAGGCCGAGGCGTTGTTCGTTTGGATCAATTTCTCACTTTAACACACATCTCGCGTCAACAATATCCTCACCTGCATTACAAACTGTACTTATTGAATATTAATAAATCATTAAAATGATAATTTGTGCATTATTTTGTGTCTTTGGTTCAAATAAAATAAAATTAATCTGTTGGCGCTGAAAAGAAACCATTACTAATTTTCCTTCTACAGAACTAAAAAGACCAAAACTTCAGTCGTTGTAATTAATTGCTTAACATGTAAAGTTGCTGGTTGGTTTAAGGAGATGTTGAAGAACAAACAAGTTAAATAAAACTACATTTCAACCAGTCACGTTACAGATCAGCCATTGTTCACACAAAACAGAGCAGCAGCACAAAGTAATGTCCCTTCCAGTCAAAGAGCAATATATTAAATACAAACTGTCATGTATTACCCTTCACCTAACACACACAAAAACAACACTACACAAGGCTTTGTCTGTATTCATCCCCTGCAACTTATCCAAACTAAATCCAGCCGCCAGCTCACAGTAGCCCGTCTCAATCGATCCAAATTACCCACTGTTTGGCTGCTTGAGTTCCTTCAATGCCCAATCAATCCCCTGCAATTGACAGTTTTAACATGCTCCATTGCACAGCACTTCTGTCGGTCTATGTGTGTGTGTGTGTTTCATGCACACATGAAATGAACGCTTTGCAGGCGCACCGTTATTTCACCGGGTGCAGAATCATACACAGGGTGTGAAGAAATATGGAGATGGTGTTTGTGTGTTGTCCTGATCGATTTTAAAGAGCAGGAATTAGAAGAAGTAGTATTGGCTGTTTTCAGGGTGGGGAAATGGGACGGGGCTATCTGCTGAAGGGAAAGCAAAAAGGCTTAAAGGCTTTTGATAGCTTGATGATGATTTAATATCTGTCTGGGCAAACAATTATAGATGCAGAAATCTCTAAAAGGCATCGCAAAGGAACAAGGGTGACCTGAAACTCACAGGACAAAGAAACTTATAGTACGTTTTATATTCAGGTTTAGGGTTTGACTTATATTTACTGACACTTTAAGACCAAATGGAAACATAAAAACAAGGCCATTACAGGTTTATTCAACCAATCATTCAAAATCTTTCACATTTTATTTTATAAATCTTTATCATGAAATGTAACTGAGGGAATTAACTACAAACTTAGAGCCACTTTTTTTTTTTTTTTTTCCATGTAATTTATTGTCATTTCAGAATCACAACACAACACAACACAATCCAGCACAGCACA
>JBAMHV010000020.1:3342931-3353292 GCA_037177535.1 Pseudomugil gertrudae
GAACAGGGTTATAAGGTGTGTGTGGAGCGAGAATAAGCAGGAATTCGGACCAAAGCATTGCGGTTCTACTTTATACAGACAATATATTAATGATTTACATGTTAAAAGGATATAAAAGCATTATATATCTGCTTTAAATTGGCTCATGGCTTTAGGTAGCCTCCCAGAAGTGCACACTCTCAAGTCAAACTCCAAAGTTTTGTATTCGTAACTCATTTTCTTACCCCTGCAGGGTGGGGTGTGGCGGGGGGACTGCAACAGTTAGCAAACCAAATCAGTATCAGTGTCAAAGGATGTAGTACCACTACTATTAGAATAAACGCCTCGACAGCCTGACAGTCCTGTGACCACACCATCCCGTGTGTCTGTAAAGGAGGTCAAACAAACATTTGTTGCTGTGCTGCGACGCCGCTGCGCCCTCACAAGTGCCCGTCACGCCATCGCTAGCCTGCAAATTTATCGGGCCACTTTTGAATGTGTCAGAGCAGTCGCTGTCGATAAAGCTTGCCGTAATGTTTGCCACCCCATCACAACAGAGATTTACCTCCCTGACAGAGACATCCTGCTTCAAGGTCCTGTCTGTCGCGTCGCCCTGAGCGAGCGGCGGCGACAGGACAGGGCTTCAAGCTACTTATTATCACCAATTTGACACAGTGGACAGTTAAATCCTGACACGAGCGCCCACACATACACCCTTCACCCTTCTCTCTGCTGTTGTCCTGCGACGCAGAGAAATCCCATAACACCTCAAGTGTAAATAAGAGGAGAGGAGGGATGTAACCTTGACTTCTCTGTCAGTCTGCCTTTATGTTTTTCCCTCTCTCCCTCTCTTTAGCTCGCAGTCTTCACCCTGGACAGGAAGGAGGGAGGTGACAATAAGCGAGGAAGTTGATTGAGAGGCTCTATTATGCATCAACTTAAAGGAAGCTTCTGTGATGGATGACACGGGCAGCAGTCACCTTCAGAGCCCAGACGCAACGTTCCCAGCATCCTCTCTGGCAAATGACCTGAAAATCCCGCTGACATATTCAAAAAGGGGGCTAACGGGAACCGGGCAGCCTTGTGCTGTGCGCGTGAGAAGGCCAATTTAACAGAAAGAGGTGCGAGCTGCACAGATTCGTGGGCATATATTGAAAATCCATTTCTGTTTTTCACACCGTCTGCTTCAGATACCAACGACGCGGTTTCATTATGCTCAACAAGAGTTGGGAGGACTAAGATGAGGGACATGTGTTTGACTTTAGGCCCTAATTGTTCCCTTCAGTCAGAAGATGACAATTAATTGAGGGGCGTCGCAAAGACCTTGACTGTAAAGTGAATTAAATAAATGTTACTACGGCCTCCTAAAACTACTTTAATGCAACAAGAAGCCTCTGTAGTGCACACAGACAGAGGTTAGCTAATTTATGCCAATTTGTCCGCAAATGAGATATTCTAAAATGATTAATTTAAAAAAAATTTCCATTTAAGAACATTAGCAATAATAGAAAGCTGTTATTCAGAAGAGTTTGTGTCCTTCATTAAGTTTTACAAGAAAAAACTCCCAACACTCTCCATTAGTATGACATTAATAACTAAAGCTGCATTTAACGGCTATTTATGATTTAAAATATCAGCATCTTGACAATTTGATTTGACGAAAAGCTAATGCCAATCTACATTTTTATTTAAAAGGTATTTAAATTACAGACACTTAAAAACGCATAATTCATGCAGTTTTTATTTTAATACCAGGAATCAGTCATTTTGTAGTATTTTTAGATAATATGTATCTCACTGTAGCTATTCTGTTTGTGTTTGCTCGCTCTGTTGCTACTTTACATTTTAAGTCTTTAAACACGCTGTGATTCTTTAAATGTGAGGCACTCGGACTTGTTCTTTTCATGACATGTGCATTGCAAATAAACCTGCTTTGCTTATTTTTATTTTAAAAAATAAAAAACCATCTCATTAATAAATAATGCTAAATAATTTAGTTTTATTTCAGCTAAACACAGAATCAAATGCAGCTATTTAAACTTGCAAATGGCCACAACTGTGCATTGACTTTATTAAAACTTGAGGTCCTCTAGTCCGGGATGTCAAAACCAGATGGTCCAAAACAGGAATTTTAGGAAAATGACATGAAATGCCCCCCCTGCAAATTCTCCTACAGTTTAATTATTCAAAAGAAATGTTCATAATTAGGTAAAATATGTCCAATCTTTAGTTATTCAACACATTTACTGATATTTACAACAATTAGCTGATCTTTAATTTGTTCCCTCTACTATGACCCCGAGGGCATTCAAACAGACCCTGCAGTCGCAGAGACATAATCAATTTTTAATCACAGATGCACAGTTTTCACTCAGAGCATGTCAACCGACTCCTGTTTGCATTCCTCAAAAGAACAATGTCAGGTTATGTCTGCATATGATCCGAAATTAAATCCAAATTATGCTGTGCACGTAAAAACAGTGGGAAAAAAGTCTTTATTTTAGAGATGGACCCATCAGCAATGTAAACTAATGAGTCACACTGAGTAAGAGCCTTCTTAAGAGGGTATAACACACTAAATGTACTTTTAATTTGTAATGGAACAACTAGAAAATACAGTGATGTCACTTTAATACTCTTCTTTCATCATCAGAAAAAAAGCAGCACAGTAACAGCAATTTAATTATGCATACGCAGATATGGCCTCATAATTATGTTTATAAATTTCAGATATACGAGGTTAAGACCCCAATTTAAGTGCTTGCTTGCAGCCATCAAGCAGCTAAGTGGTTTGTTGAGACACGTTTACAGTAAGTTTCAGAAAAAAGGCGTGCGTAAGTGTCATAAATGGAGGCAACAGATGAAAAGTCTGGGGTGAGTATGAATATTTATATGCACCTAACTCTATCAAACAGCTGCATTTAAACACAAACATCCCCCCGAACTCAGGCCGATGCACACACTGACCATTTCCTTGTGGGTATTTATTCCTATTTAAGAAGCAATCTCTGCAGTTTGAGTGGCAGCAGCAGGTTTGGAGGGCAGGAGCTGCTATATTCGTGGCGCTCGAGGTCTTTCTGCCGATTCATAATTAGACGTGAACCCAGAGCGCCCACTACGGGGAGGTCAGAGGGGTGAGGAGGGAAACGAGAGAGGAGGAGGGGATGAGCTGGCGCTCGCCTGATGGACACCAAATGAACAAATTATGATGGCCCCCTCTGGGCGTGATGGGGTCAAACGCCCTGCGCCCCGCCGCTGACAGTTCAATTTCCCCCCAACGCAGCCCCATTCGCCGACTGCTAATTATGAATGAAAAGTTATCAGCCTGAGCCACCCCGAAGCACACACGGACGGCGGTCGGAGGAGGTTTGGGGTGGCGCGGGGAGGGTGTGGGATTTAAGAGGCATTTGTGAGGGATCCTAATGTCAAAATGTTATTAGAGAGAGCGACAGCATGCAGAGAGTGGGGAGAGAAGGAGGAGACAGAAGAGGAGGTGGGTCAAAGACAGTGACCAGGGTTAATCTAAATGCCTTTGATAACCATGCCGTAATTCTCTAAAAAGGCCCGAGCGCTCAGCTGAGACAGACTCACTGCCTCAGTGGGCAGATTGCTGAGAAATAGAAATGACACTGAGGCCAGTTTGTGTGTGAGTGTGTGAGCTGCAAAGGGAGGGGTATGTGTGAATAAAGGTGAGCTTATTTACCCTTGTCTGTGAATCCTGCAGCCCATCATGTATTTATGCATAGAATTGACTCTAAATCAGATGCTGATGTGCAAAAAGTTCCCTGTTCTAATCTGCATTTCTATTCTCTATTACTCCCTGGCCTTCACCTGAGGAGGAGAGATTGGCTAACAAGACTTGTGCTGCATAAATGCTGGCCTGAGAGCAGCTGTCAATCATACTGACTGACAGGCGGGCCGGGCTGACGGGCAGACTCAAAATATCACCACAGAGCCGTGTAAAGCAGCAGAGGTGGGACACTGTGGAGGCCACTCCGAGTGGGAACAGCTCTGAACACTGAGGCAAACAAATTGTTGAATATAAAAGAGACTGAGTGAAATTATTCACTTTATTTTTTAGTTTCCACTAAACTGTCAAACTTAACTTGTAGTTTGCACATGTTTAGCTTTGCAGAAAGGTTTTAAGTTCCTTTGAACGTGTAGTAACACTACAGAGCTAAATTCATATTAATACTAATAAAGAAAGGAAATGGTATGGATCCTGCTTACAGCCACTGCATGTTTGTTTTTTAAAAACAAAATTAGTGATGCAAAAGCAGCATGTTTACCCCCAGTGCTTCGGTTACAACATATCCACAGAAATGTAGTTTTACAGTGGTAATGGTATTACCCTGCACCATGCTGGCTTTTCATGAACATTTCTGGGTTAATTAGGCGTATTTATTACTTTTGATGGGCTGGTGTCATCTTTTGTTGTAGGCTAATCAGTTTCAAACTCTCCATGTGAGAATCTGCAGTTCTGACCAGCAAGGAAGGTGCAAACTAATAATCCAGGACTGACATTTAAATAAGTTCAAGGTGCTTTTAGTTAAATTACACTAAATGTAAACATGTTTTGAGCAATCAGGAGGCAACTCAAAGGAGCAAGAGATATTTTCTCCTTAAAAAGTCTTTTTTTACATTAACTTTAGTCATTTTTGTCCTCATCTGAACACCCAGTGGTCACTGAGTTGGAGATTTGCACATTTAAAAGTGATTTCATGGAGCTTTTCTCAACTCTAATCTGTTTATTGTTAAAGCAACACCACAGACTTAACTTATAATCGTTTGCAGTTTTTGATGGCAGGCTGATATTCATTATGCATATTGCTGCAGTTTGTGTCGCCCTGCAGGGTCCCTGGTCTGAGAACTGTATTTAACCTTATTTTGTCTTGCTTTTCTTTAACAGCAGCTGGTTAACAGTGTCAGTGGGAAGAATGTGTGCAAAATATGACAAGAGTCAACATCAGACTGACTTCCTATCTGAGGAGAGCTCAGAGAAGAGACAGGATGCAGGACAGATGCTGGATTCAGCATCTTTATGGGTGCAAACATGAAAAATCTCCCAAAATTTTAGTAGTCCCATTTTAAAGTGTCGCTGACATCTTTTACTGAGAACATAACATATGAGCACATCCCAGTAATTATGGATGGATTAGATGTAATTCACCTGAAAATCTAATAAATAAGGTATCTAATGAGCTTTTAATGTTGCAACCCCATGCGTAATTACATTTTTTTACATTAATCAAATCTTATCAGAGTTTTTAATCTACTAAAAAATTTAAAAACACAACCAACTATAAAAAGCATGTGGTGAATAAAGTGCTTGTTTTTATACATAATTTAATATTTATGTGATTAATTAATTTATACAGACATAAAATAAAAGACTACAAAGTGGCCAGAGTTCTACCTTTTTAAGACAAAATAGATACAACAGCAGAAAGAACAGTGTGGACGTTTTGTCCCCGCGGGGAAAGACAAGATACAAAATACACAGAAGTGAAGCAGCGTTCACAAACTGAGGAGAGAAAGGAGCCGTCACACTGGGAAAGGTCAACCATCAGATATACACAACATGGAGACACAAGGGATACGCCGTCTGACAGAGAGAGATGGAAGGTGACAGAGAGGAGGAGAGAGATAAGAGGGGCAGAGGAGGAGAAAAACGGAGTGGGAGGACTTCTAGATGAGACGCAGAAATGGAGTTCAAGGGTGTGGACGAGCAAAAGACAGCGAGGGTGAGAAAGACAGACTATAAGAGATACAGGAAACAGGGAGAGCTGTTGCTCCATCCTGACTGGCTATAAATATAACACGGCAGAAAAGGTCAACAGTTGGCGTCGGGAGCAGAAATGTTCCACAAGGGAAAGAGGTTCATTTCGCCGCCTCATACGACACCCTGCTGTACCGTCGGTGTCAGACAGAGAGGAACAATCGACTCTCGGCGCACGTTGATGGAGGAAATGTCATCCCGTGTGTCTCTTATGCAGAAGCACGCATTTATCGTACGCTCACCTGCACGGCGGAGGAGGCGCTGGACAGAGAAAGGCCTTCCAGGTCGGACAGCAGGCTTGGAGAGAAGACTGAAGACTTTGGTACATGTGCGGGTGCTGGAGAAACTGAGAAGAAAAAAAATGGAGGCATGCTGAAGAAACACGGGAGGAGTTTTATGCAATGATGCCCCGAACCGCATCATTTCAGATAACACTGCGTGCAGACTGCAACGTGCAATCTGACGTCAACAAGACACGTTTTAAAGTTGCTTAAATCATTTTTAATCACTCCAACCCATTCATATAGATGCTTTAAATACTGCTGGAGGCCTGCTTTAAGGATTAGTTTGTGTGTTTTATAAGCAATACCACTGAAATGTCCTGAATTTAACAACTTTTCCAGGAACACCTGGTTGCAAATCTTTAACCTTCACCGGCTCCTAAACTCACATCTCATTAATGACTACAAACTAAACAATCCCGTGCAGTGAAAGCAGCTTGCTAGCTACTGTAAAACACAAGCTGGTTAAAATACTGTAGCTCTGTGTTACACAACCAAACAGATGATTAAAATGACATCCTGCCTGGTTCCAGTTTGTCTGCATCTCTTAAAAAGATATTTTAGTTCATGTGATTCTGATGTTTTCTGTTTTCATGCTGATTATTATGAAATTACACCAGTTTGTGTTGATCATGAAACCATAAGTGTTGCATTAAACAAGTAATCAGGGGAAAGTTAAGGTTTGGACAACTGCACGGCTTTTTAAGGAGCCAATATGATGATCATTTGCAGGCTCATGGTGTTAATTGAAAGTTTTAGTACCGGGTCACATATGCATATTTTTTCCTGCTTCATCTGCTACGTTAAGGGATTCACGTACTTCTGAATAATTATAGTTTTAGGGACAGTGTCAGGAGAAATTCTGAAAAGCTCCCGTTTGGCTGTAATGTGACGTAGCAGTGCTGAAACTGCACCAGTTCATTAGATGACCTACAAACAGAGCACTAAATTCACCAAACAGGCTACAGTCTAGCATATTTTTAACCCTTTTTCTTCTCTTAATATTTTATATCTGAGAATATTCATTGACAGAAAGTTCTTGTTGTGATACTGCATAAGCCGGGGAAGCTTTTTCTATGCATGCCATGCACATAAATACAAATAAAGACATCTTGAATCTCAATATTACTTATAATTCACATAGTATTAATGGAAAAATCCACCTTTTCTCGGACTTCTCTGGCTATTTTTTAAAAGCTTTTCCTTTTAAATCAACGTGTTATGCTTCTATAAAAGCATATTACTTAGAAAGCTCAGAGTGCCCATCAGAACGGCTCTTTTCCTCCTGCAGCTCCTGACCTGAACTACCTGAAACATCTCGTTTGTAGTCCTGGTTTTCCTTCCAGCGCTTAACTACATCACCGTGTTAATCAACTGAACACTGGCTGCCTAATAAGCACTGTGGCAAAAAGAATTAGAAGCAGCCTTGCACTTCAGCATTTATGATAAATTAAAGCAGACTGAGGCTTCAGGAGAATAGTGTTTTCATTGTGTGTGTGTGTGTGTGTGTGTGTGTTCTGGAAGGATTGAGGCGAATGGCCCAGAAGTGGCAGGGATGAAGATTCACCAAACATTAATGAGAACAGCACCGGTGGCAGAATTATGATAAAATAATTAAATTATTAAAAATGATATAAAAACAATCAATGAGGCTTGTTTAATATGATTGTATAATGATTTAATATTAGCTATTATTATGGTATATTTCAGTGTAAAAGCTTCAACATTTAGTTTAGTAGAAAAGGTTTAGAACTAGTTTGACATCTTTTATTCTTTATAAAGTTTGAAACCTTTGATTTTGTGTGTTAAATATTATTTAATCTGAAATTTGTGCATAAAAAACTAATTATTAAAAAAAATATTTAAGCACAAATTACACATTAACTTACAGTCGTCTAGATCCAATAAAGAAACTTCCTTCTTGGACTTCTCCGCCACCTGAAAAGCAAACACAGCCGCTTGATGGTAAAAATAAATAAAATATGAGGAATAAAAGAAAAAAAAAGGGGGCAGGAATTGTCTGAGCATCCTATTTGAAGGGTGAAATGTTTCAATTTCACTGACAGAGTCTCTGAAGATGTGCCACATTGCTCCCAAAAACTTCGATACTCTGCATTTATATTTAACATGTCAGGGATTTTCAGTGATCAGTCATGCAGGGTGGCGTGTCACAACCGCCACACACCACCTCGTGTGACACGGTTAGGCTTGTTGGGAGCCGACTGCTCAGAATTACAGCGCACAGCTCGAGCTTGCAACACAAACGTCCCAATAAAAACGCATTTAAAACATACGAGCGCATCTCCATACCCTCCTAACCAAGCTGGCTCCGTTCACATCACATAAAGAACCATAAAATTCCACTCTACATACTCCAGGCTGAACAGACAGCAGAAAAACAGGACAGAGGAGCGGGTGAAGAATGGGAATGAAAACAAACCATAAAGATCGAGGCCATATCTTATCAGATTTTCTCTGATTGACGCTGCGTGGTGATAATAGAGACGGAAACCTAGTTACTAAGAGGTGCTCTGAAAGAGCCATGTGGAGAGCGGCGGAGAAAAAGATGCATAATTCATGGGCCATGCCCAAATGACACAGTGTATGAAATGAGAATTTTATAGTGCAGAAAAGCAAAAGGAGGGTGAAAAATAATGTGATGAGCTGAACAGGTTAAAGAAAGGGAGAAAAAAGGGCTTGTGAGGGCAGAAAAGGAGCAAAAGACTCACAGAAAAAAATAATGGAGGTACAATAGAGTCAAATTATATCAGCAAGTGCAAATAAGAGAGAAGATTTCAGCACATTCAGTTAGAAATACTCAGAGGAGTTTACACCATCGTGGTGCACTAGGATGAGCACAACATTTTCTGTAGCTTTTATATACAAAGACCAGCCATAACATTAAAACCACTAGCCGATTAGGTAAACATGGAAAATGTTAAACAACAATGTTCTGTGGGGTTTGAGGTTTCCAAAAGCTGAGTAATAAGGTAAAAAGATGCAGCTTTCAGCTTTTAAACACGCAGCACATTTAAAAAAGGACTTAGTGTAGAAAGCGTTTGGTGAGACAGACCCACAAATATGTCTGACAGAAAGCTAGATAAAAAGCCCCTTTATACCCGACAACACTCCACCTTTATAAGACTTTAACCTTTACGCTAAGCTAGCCAGGTTGTGCTCCAATAAAAACTTCCTTATGCATAGATACCCAGAACTAAAAGCACACAGATCCACTACCACGTGTAGCCAGACATCCTGTAAGAGCAAGAGTGCATGTCCTTAAAATAAGCATAAAAAGGTCTCACACAAGCAGGTGATTTAATGTTACTAAGGGTTTCAAATTGGCTCCAATTGAGACCAATGGTGTTTCACCTTTAGGTATTTAGGTAACCTGCAATAAACACCAATCCGCCGTAACACGACCACCTGCTTAACGTCTTTAGCTCCTCCTTTAACATGTAGAGGTATAAAGTCCTCCAGACAGGCGAAGGCAGGCTGCATAATCCACAAATTAGCAAACAAATCAGGAAAAACAGTTTCCAGAAAGAGGTGCACACATTCAGAAACAATGTGCTAAAGTAACGTTTATATGAATGGAAAAACCTACATTATTACCCAAACCACCCCCCACTGGGTTGCCCTCTTCCTGTACTGCATCCAGGTGCTGTGTTGTCCTCAGATAAGCAATGCACATGAACTCCATTAGCCACATGATGCAACAGAAAACCGCCTAGCTCTGTGGTCTACTCCCCACTGCAGCTAAACATCCAGCCTGGTCTGCAAGAAACTGTGATGCACCATTACAAACAACATGAACCTTTTATGTGATCTGAGCAATAGTATCAGTAAAGGACCAGCTTACAGTCACCGTGTCCATCAGTGAGGCTTTGCCATCCTGTCATGGTCTTTGCTTCTGACCAGGAGCATCAGCTGTGCTCCAGCTAAGCCATCCAGCAGGTCCCATTTGGACTAGATAAAGTCACTAAAACCTTCACACGTGTCCATTTTTCCCTACAACAAATAAACTTTTTCAAATCAACAAATTTTCCACTTCCTTCCTTTCATATTTTACCACCAGAAGTCATTATAAAGAAGGCAGACTACGTTTTTCACTCCACATAACAAAACAACGTAAAAGCTGATAGTAGTTTACACTTTTTAGATATTTCCCAGGACTGGTAGAAAACCAGAGCTTGAAATGAACAGCAACCTGCCCTACCCGAGTTTATTTATTTATTTTTCTATATATATCTATCTATATATATATATATATATATACACACACACTGTAGAGATAGATCGATATATAGAGATATGTACAG
>JBAMHV010000020.1:3393895-3411293 GCA_037177535.1 Pseudomugil gertrudae
TATGAAATTTTACTTCCGCCGTACGTTTGATCACGTGACATTCGAACCGTTGCTGGTGACCAATCTCTCTCCGGATAGTATTTCTGGTAACAGTCAACACTTGACTTCAACTCAGTCCGTATCGTCTTTTAATGTTTTCTTAAAGTTAGCCGATTTTTTTAAAAAGTATTAACTGCGTTTAAAATAATCGCTTCTGGGAAACATTTTTGCTCACTCGACGGAAGTCGGCCTCTTTGGAGAATGGCAGATTTCGACAGTAACCCCTTCGCGGATCCGGAGTTAAACAACCCATTTCAGGTAATGTTAGCTTGCTTGGTTAGCTGCTGTACGTTAGCTTCTGCTTTAGCTCTTCTTTTTTAACATTGAGGAATTGCATTGTCTGGATAATGTTTTATAATAAGGCTACGTGCATTTAACAGCTGTCCGAACCAGTTACATTCAAACATTTAGGTTTATTTGCGCTGTCATTTAATGTAGGCACACCTTTCCAGACATAAGTGGCAAAACATTCAAATATACGTGGTGTTTTAAAGTCACAGCCTAGCTGCTTATTCACAAAAGCGGATGTTAGCTTTGACTCTACATGCAGACGACTGAGACAATGTTTTATTAAAATGTAAGCTTTTCTAATCACTTTTAAGTTAGACAACCTCAATAAGGAGCAGCCTTTAGCACCACTGTGTGATAAATGTGCTTTATTAGCTCGTATGTGTTTTAATAAAGTATATAAAGTGGTAATTATACTTTTTAGTGTGGATTTGACTGTCTTAATCATGTTGTGGTTGAACAGTCATGCCCTCTCTGCATATATTTGGCCTCGTCATGGTAAAGTAATGCATTTCATTATTTGCCTTTAGTCCTAAAAACCCTCTTTCGTTGCCTGTCTCGTGATACCAGTTGTTGTAAACTTAAACAAAAACAGCAAATAGTTTGCATTTTCATTGGAGCTTAAATGTACCACACATATTTTCAGTTCAAAATATTTTTGAGAAGAACTTTACCTATTATGACATTATTATCAGTTTATACACTTTAAAAATGAGAAAGTTTTTGCAAACAACAGATTAGTTTTTTATTTTTAATTAAGTGTCTGCTTAATTTTTTATTAATGTATTATAGGGACTACTTTATTTCCAGCAATGATGATACCAGAGCAAATGCATTCTTTATCAACACACACACACACACATCACACACATATATATAAATTAGAAAGAAATGAAAACAATTTATTAAAAGCAAGATGAGGTAAATGTTGCCATGCAGATTTAATTCAGAGGCATGAGAAAAGATATTTTTAACCTGGGTTTAGATGTGTTTTTATGGCTAATAAAATTGATTATTTTGTGAAAATATTCTACTTAACTCTAACATTGCACTGAACAGCAGCAAATCTTTGTTTTATGAAGCTAAAATCAGCTTAAAAAAAGGATTTTTGGACTTAAAATGATTTCAAATATCTATTTTAAATGAATCTCTGACTTGTTTATTTGATATTGATCACAGTTTTGCATAATGGATCTGGAAAACAAGGCTATAAATAATTAAAAATGAATGATGAGGATTCCTCGACACAAGCACATGACCACAAAGGATTCTCACATTGAATCGACTTTAATTATTGTGTAGAAACGTTGTGTTTTGTTAGAAAGCAGGATACTGATGGTGCAGTTTGAGCGCACAGACGCAGGAGAAGTGAATATTTCATGGCGTTCATTAGCATACCGACACGAACCCCTGCTGTCCTGCCACTTTCCAGTCTTTTTTTTTTTTTTTGGGCTGACAGTGTTTTGCCTGAAGATAGATGGAGCTTTGTTCCCCTCTCTGAGCTATCGTCAATACTTTATGAAATCATATGGCGCTGTCATGGCAAAATGTGGTACAAGGATCCCCCGCTGGCTCATTTCCTGTTTAAAAAAAAATCATTGCTCTCAGTCATGCATCAGATCCTCTGCCTGCTTTTGTCTCACAATGTGGGTTAATTAAAATACATTTAGGCTTAATGTTAACTAATTAAAGC
This sequence comes from Pseudomugil gertrudae, assembly GCA_037177535.1. Taxonomy (NCBI): domain Eukaryota; kingdom Metazoa; phylum Chordata; class Actinopteri; order Atheriniformes; family Pseudomugilidae; genus Pseudomugil; species Pseudomugil gertrudae. The sequence goes on from JBAMHV010000020.1 coordinate 3,395,916, forward strand.
AACGGTATAAGGCTGTAAATGTCACTTACGTGGTATGTAAAATGTTGTAGAAACTTTAAAGAGTATGCGCTCAGACTTATTTTTAGGAGTAGGAAGATTTGTATTAAGTGTCACTGAGTTTTCTCCACCTGCTTCTGCATAAAACCCATTTACAGCATTTTAATCGCATCAAAATGAATTTCATTCAACACTTTGATGCAACAGGTGGAGCTTGAATGATGATCTCTTGATTCATTCAGTGAACGGGGTGAATATGCATGCGCAGGTTGAGCCGTGCACTCGGGCAGAATTAAATTTTAAACGCAACATACACTGAAATATTTATGACCCTGGTCTGGTGACATGTTGGTTTGTGTGCATGTGTGTGTGTGTGTGTGTGTGTGTGGCACCAGAAGAGATGCAACTAGACATTTAAGAGTCGACAACGCCACTCAGGGTAGATAAGGGTAGCCATTCAGGAATACACCGATGGGATGTTAATCTTGAGCTGCAATTTGAAGGAAACTTGTGTCTGAAGACTGCTGATGGTAAGTTTAATATGGTAAGATATGTGGCTACAAAGGAAGTTTTTTTTATGCAAATAGAGGGAGAATATGTTCAGGGCCATTTCTTTACACTTTGTGGTGGCTATATGAGCTATATTTGCATTGTGATATCGCTGTTAAATGTAGCACAGACAACTGTAACGTAGCTCTAATCTTGATTTAGTTGAGCGTCTGTTTTATTTTCCACTGTGACTAATTGTGTGTGTATTGCTTGTGGTTAAAAGCAAAAAAAAAGAGTTGCAGCAAATGAGAACAGCAGTGTTTCTTTTTCTTTATTTATTCTTCTCGAGCTGCCAAAAGCATCCGTTTCCCTGTCTGAAACTCCCAGGCTTGTCTATTTATAGCTACCGTTGTGTGAAAATTATTGGAATCATCTCATCTTTGCCAGTTTTGAATTATAGGTTGTTGCGTTTATGTAGAGCCGTTTAGCCGTCATCTGGCAGGATAATGGAGGGTGTTTTACACCAACATGAGACATTTTACTCTTAAAATGCTGCTTTGCAATGCTGTCCTTGAGTGAAAAACAAATTTAAAGGGTATCAAGGCTGGTTTTGTTGATCCTGATGTATTTACTGTGCGCTGTAGTTTGAAATTTTCCTGCTTTCCAGGATCCATCAGTGACACAAGTGAAACAAACCACCCCTGCAGGGTTAGAGGACTACAATCCCTTCACAGATGCCAAATCAGTGAGTGTCCTTTCACTTTGTAAAGCGGCCGTGAAGCACCTGAAGCATTTCCTGGACCTTAATACAATCTTTTTACATCCGTATTCACATAAAACAGTCAGATGTATCTCTTAGAAGCTGTGTTAGTTCTCCTGAAATCAATGTTATTGATTTGAAGTTTGTGTGTATGCAGTTTTTTGTATCATAATTGCTCCTCATTGCATACAAGTATGTTGAAGATTCAGCCCGACTATGACTGCAGTAGTCCCATCAACTGTATTCTTTGTTTCATGTGTTTTAATCAAATTCAGCATTATTTATGCTGTCACAGCAGCATCAATGCAGCATCACAAGCCTAACACACATAGACAGAAAGTATGTTAGTTGTAGTTTTGTTGCATGTTTTATGAGACTCTTTGAGCAGGCATGATGCTAACATTTGGCTAAAAATGCCCTTATTCTCATGTTTCCTTTGTAGACACCTGCAGCGATGGCCCCCAGAACTACAGGCCCAGCAGGCGGCACACAGCCTGCTATCATGAAACCCACAGAGGAGCCTCCAGCCTACTCGCAGCCTCAGGGACAGGTATTACTGAGCACAGCTGAAGCTTGCAGTCAAAATGCCTATTTATACTCATGGAACAGCATTAATTATCCTGTGACTTTGTTTGTATGTTGTTGTGTTTCTTTCTGTATTAACTGCAGGATTTTTACAAACAGAAACACAGGAAAGATTGCATCTAGGGTTTATTTTAATAACCTATATATGTGGGGAATAGCTGTTCCCATTGTCACTTACAACACTCAGAACGAATAGATGGATTAGAAGCAGGCTGTTCATGTGTGACGGTTCAGTCCGGCATCACCAGCAGAGATTTTGACAGGAGATCTGGTTTCGTGCCGACTGTGGGCAGAAAAGCTGCTCTGCTTCGGGCCTTGTCTGTATGGGAATTTTCTTTCAAGCAAAACGTTGACACACAATTAGAAGGAAATAACTTTTAGCAGAAAACAGACTTTATTAAACGTGTTTAAATAAAAAAACAAACAAATTTGTCTCTTTCAAAGGTCTAAATGGAAAACCTTTGTGAGCTGAAAGGAATTGGCTACTAAGAACAGCTTTTGAGCTTCAGTGTGTGATGTGTTGTGTGCAGGAGCCAACGCGAGCGGCTAATGAGCTGCTGAGGAGACAGGAGGAGTTGGAAAAGAAGGCTGCAGAGCTGGACCGTCGGGAGAGAGAGATGCAGTCGCTCAGTGCCTCTGGAGGTGAGAATAAGCCACATCCATTACACCAGAACACAGCAACATGGTGCTGGTTAAAGACCCTTTGTCTTTGGGGCGTCTGAGCTCCCAACACCTTCTGATCTACATTTAAAGGAGCAGTTTACTTTGGTGATGTTCAGTCTCCAGGATCAACACCACTTCTACGCTGGAGATGATTATTTTAGCTTAGTAATGATGAAAAAGTTCTTTGCAAACAGAAAGAGATGATCCAGTATGTTTTGCATGAACAATTTGTGCTTCCAGAGAAGGCAAATGTTTCTCTGCAAAGTTACTCTGTTTTTGTTTTCTAGTTCTGTATCTCTACTTCAAGCCATTTATGGATAAGACGTATATATGAGACTAACATTTAAGTTCATGGTAATGTGAAACTTGCTAACATCACTGAGATGAAACCAAACAGGAAGTGAGAATGCATTAATGAGCACATTTTGCGTTTTCCTGTGTGCATCTACTGAAAAGAGTTGCGACATCGTCTTTCTGTTATATAGAACAAGTTACTGACAGGAATGAGTCACACAAGTTTGATGCTGTACAGTTCAGTGTTTCAGTTTCACTTTGGTTGTTTCAGGGAGGAAAAACAATTGGCCCCCCCTTCCAGAGAACTTGCCTGTGGGTCCTTGTTTCTACCACGACATCACCGTGGATATTCCTGTAGAGTTTCAGAAGACGGTTAAAATCATGTATTACCTCTGGATGGGTGAGTAACTTTGTCATTTTATGCCTTGGATAACTTAAAGGAAGTGGCTTTCCAGCTACATCTGACACCTCCATGTGGTGTCAGATTGATCAGTCTGAAGCTGATTAGTGCCATTATTTATCTTCAAATTGTTCATAGTAAATACATTAGATTAAACATGTCTGACGTTTAATAACTTGAACCAATAAACACTAACTAAATCCCATTTTACTGGCCACTTTATTAGATTTAATTAACTCCTTGGTAACACAACGATCTTATCAGCCAATCACATGGCAGCAAATGTAGTTATGGTCAAGGTGACTTGCTGAAATCCAACCCGAGTATCAGTATGAGGAAGGAAGACTTTAAATGGGGCACAGTCAGGTATGCAGAGTGGTATCTCTGAACACACAACACATCCAACCTTGAAGCAAATGGGCTAGAACCACAGAGGACCACACCAGGAGCCACTCCTGTCTGCCAAGAACAGGAAACTGAGGTTTCCCGAAGCTCAGGGTGCTACATGGCAGCTCATCGGACCAGGCAGCATTTTTCCATCCTGCCTTGTTTCAGTAGTTCAGGCTGCTGATGCTGCTGCTACGTTCTCACACAGCATGATTTTTAATTAAAACATCACAGCCTACCGGAGCATTTTTGCTGACCGTGTTCATTCCTTCTCCATCAATGAAGAGTGCTCAGTTGGTTTACTTCTTCTGAAGTTCATTATTATGTCGTTTGTTTGGGAGGCGATTCGTTTCAGATTACTGGTGTTGAGGCTGAGAGTGGAGACGGTTTGGTTTCCCATCCTGAGGTTCTGTAAGGAGGTCCGGTATGCACAATGAGCTGTTCTGAACCACTTTATGGGATAGATCTGCACTGAACATGAAACTGAAGTCCACGAGCACCATCCTCATATAAGTGTTCCTGTTTTGAGGGTGGAGTGACGTCATGATGTTGACCTGTTTGCTCGCATGCAAACTAACATGGGTCGAGGTTCTACGTTGGGAATGCTGGCTATTAACGTGGGGCAAGATGAGTCTTTTAAGCATGATGATGGGAGTGGTCATGATTCAGGCAACTCATCGTGCAAACAGTGCTTGACCTCTACTGACTGCAGAAGCCTGAGGTTGAAGATGCCGGTATCAAAGCTCTGCTCTCTGGTTTGTACTCCTCCTGTGCCTGTCTGGACCTTCAGCCTTCTTCTTGTTGACTCTGGACCAAAATCTCTGAGGAATGTTTCCAACATCTTGTCTAATCCATGAAGTCATAAAGAATTAAGGCAGTTCTGAAGGTGAAAGGGGTCCAACACGTTACTAGCATGTGGTGATAATAAAGTGGCCGGTGAGGACGTTTTCTGGGGTTAAAAGCTGTTGAACTTCTTTTCTTTATTGCATTGTTTACATTTAGATCAGACATTGATGTATTTTCTCCTTTACAACTGATCCAGAATGACTTCCTGCTTCTCGCTCAGCATTGCACTGCTGATGGTTAATGGCTAATCTCATTAAGTTGCAGCTTCACAAAGCTTATTTTTTAACAACTAGCAGATAAATTATTGAACATTGTGAGTGTTTATAAGCAAACACGAAGTGCTTTAGTCTATTTGGGATGTTTGCTGCCCAAATGAAAACTGGGAGAAGCAAGATAAATAAAAAAATGATTAGTTTTATGTTGGTGAGAAAGAAGCTCGGTTTGAATAGTGAACTAATAATCTGAACTTTCTGATTCATGCTTCAGAGGTGCTGAATTGTTTCTTTCCAGGGTGGTTTTCCCCCATCTGCTTGTTTCCAGTGGTGGTTTAATGAAGAAAAAAAAAAGCATGAGTTAGTGTGTGTGTGTGTGTGTGTGTATCAGGGGATGAATAGCTTCAATAGGAATCCAGTAGCCACATGACAAACGCATGTGGTTCAGTCATGTGGCCCATTGGAGAGACTTTGTCAGATGATTGCTGGAAAGTTGTTTAAAGGAAAGAAAAGGTTTCTGCAGAGATTATGTTTGATAAAAGCCTCTTTTTAACCCAGAAAACTGTGTTTTTATTAAACAAAGGAGGATGTTAGGACCATCAGTACAAACGTCTCCCCACCAGCCAGTCAGCTGTGCTCTGACAGCCTGATGCCATATTCCACACAGAGATGTCAGAGTCTGCTGCTTTGCTTGAAAAGCGACGTTAACTGAGCAGTCTTTATTAGGAACCCAAGAACAAATGGTCATAATGAATTATTCAGTGTATTCTGTTTCCAGTGGTGCACAGTGTTACGTGTGGAAACATTAAGCATCGGTTTCCTTCACCTTTATGGTGGGACGCTGCTGCTGCAGCCATAATGCAGCCCACTTCCTGAGTAGAAGTAAAGGCTCTTCTCTTTTAGTTCACAGTGGGACGCTGCTGGCCAACATGGTGGGCTGCCTGGCCTGGTTCTGCGTGGATGCAGGACGTGGAGTGGACTTCGGCTTGTCCATCCTCTGGTTATTGCTCTTTACACCGTGTTCTTTTGTCTGTTGGTACAGACCAATTTATGGAGCCTTCAGGTAAACGACGACATGGTGCAGAAGTACAACACTGAGCTCAGCAGGCTTTAAATCTTGCTTTCTTTTGCTTTTCTCTCTGCAGAAGTGACAGCTCCTTCAGATTTTTCATTTTCTTCTTTGTGTACATCTGCCAGTTTGGCATCTATGTTATCCAGTGCATTGGGATCAGTGGTTGGGGCGCAAGGTGAGTCGAGTTGTAAAGTGTATTTTAGGCATGTTGTGCATTAAAGTAGAGACACTTTTATGCCTTTATGACACGACTAGGGCTGGACAGTATAGAAAAAAAGTGTATTGGTTTTGAAAATTCATATTAATCTATATAGATAATTATCTAAACATTTAAAAAGATATCATTTAGGTGCAGCCCTGGTTATTTTATAAGCTGCATCTTCACTGATCTCATGATCCGATTCAACAATGTGTTACACCCTCAGTTTTCTTTATAACAGCATATTGCTACCATCTACTTCAATAAATACAAGCAGTCTGATCACGATGAACTCCATGTTCCATGTATTTCTAATTATATCAGAAATTTAGTCTTAATGTCCTGATATTAACAATCATCATAATAAGGTAAATAATTAAGTTGTTTTCAACTATATTGTTCCCATTTCAGTAAAATCAGGAACAACTCCTTAGTGAGATTTCTGATGTGTGTTTTGTACTTTCAGACTTTCTGTAGTCAGTTTAGTCAGACTTTGGAAGAAATTCAGATGTTTTTATTATTATTGACAAAATAATGTTTTCCTGCAAGAATTCTAGTCATTTTCTAACATAACACAAATAATATTATCAAGGTAAACAGTTGCCGATGGACAAAGTTGTTTACCTCCTTTAGTTTGTTTGTGCATGCTATCCGCTAGCCTACCAATGGTATTTTCTATTCATGTTAGCCTCACGCTAACATAGCTTTTTCTACATTTTGTTGGGATTTACAGAGACAATAAATGCATTTTCAATTAGATAAACTACTTTTTAAAATGATTATTTTTTGTGTTTTATTACTAAAATATACACTGTCCCGTTCTGTAACATCCATAGTACCCTTTCTTCTTAGTACATTGTAATTGTTTTTTAAAAAGTTTGTTACATTACACTATTTGCCCCTTTATTCATGCTTCAATCTGTAAAAGTGAATCTACAAAATCTAAAAGTGTTATTTAAATGACAGTTGTGCTTTTAGACTTGTTGCATGTCTGCAATACATTGCAGATGAGTTCACCTTTGATGCTGCAGTGAATATTTAAGGTGATGGGTCACTGAATTTAGCTCTGAGCTGTGGATCAATAGTGTGTTTTGGATAACAAGAAGCTCGGAAAAGGGCGAGATGTAAAGAGACCAGTTCATTGTTAGTTGGTCATGATTTTCTTCTCCTTAGTGGGTGGATCTCCGCTTTGACTGCCCTGAATAAGAGCATCCCAGTGGGCATCATCATGATCATGATTGCAGCTCTTTTTACCTCTGAGGCTGTCTTGTCCCTCATCATGTTCAAAAAGGTAAACCTTCAACAGATCTGGAAATGATTACACAAGTATCCCTTGCTGTCCTGATTTAACTCTCGTTGTTTCCCTCCTCCTTTCAGGTCCACGCCATGTACCGCACCACCGGTGCCAGCTTCGAGAAGGCCCAGCAGGAGTTCGCCACAGGCGTCATGACCAACAAGACCGTCCAGACGGCTGCAGCTAATGCTGCGTCCAGAGCTGCACAAGACACCTTCAAGGAGCAGGTCTGAGTCGTCCTCTGTCCATTCAGCCCTTCTCTGACCCCATCCCTTGCTGAACACGTGGACATCCTGCAGCCTTCTGATCGTACCGAGGTGGTTAATGAGCGTGCTACACCTGAGTGATCCGTCAGCTGTAATCTGTAACCTAATGACAGAAAGCAACCACTTGGAACTGGCCTCGCCCCGGCAATGTTGCGCACTCTGGGACCCTACACCGACTCTGCACTTGTATTGATCAACCAGCGTGCTTAACGTTCTCTGTGTGGGTGTTCTGTATGTATGTGTGTGTGTGGCAGAGCTTATGGATGCTTGTGTGCCTTTTTAAATGTTTTTCTGCCTTCAGGCCGGCTGTCCTCTGTCAACGGGATGTAATGCAGCTGAACCGACTCCCTCTGCAATCCCCCCAAAGATTTCTGCTCACCAGCCATTTGTGGCTTTCACATTTATTTATTATAAAGCAAAAGAAATTCATAAATGTGCAATCGCATATTGAAGTAAACCTTGTTTTGTCTGCTTGGCTGACATTTTGAATTGTTACAGGCTTTCTAGTCTTTGCTTCTCCCAGAATCTTCTAAAGCAGAATCTTAACTTCTTTAAAGTGGTGCTTTTCCCAAAACCTCAACCTCCTTCTTATTTAACTTCCACTTACCTTTAAAGACTGTACGCCTGAGTAGTTTCCTTTATTCAACTGGTGAAAGAAATACTCGGTTTAACTTGCATGCAAGCCTGCATCAAGAAAAGATTTGGTGTGTGAAGCTGTAGTGGCGGCGATGTCCTGTAGGTGGCAGTGCTGCCCAACCAACAGCTTTGGTTCACCTGATCAGACATGAGCACTTCTTAACTTTTCCATTAGTGCCTCCAAGAAATCATTTAGGTGAAATCTCCATATATTTTCCTTTTCAGTGTAATTCCTTAACTTTTTAATTTGCCTTCAGGCCAGAGCTCAAAAAGCTGTACGCTTAGTTTAATGATTGGATGAGATTGGCTCGTCATAGCTCAAGTAAATTATTATTTATTAAAAGTATTTTCCATTCTTTTCTTGTGCTTGTATTAATGAATGCAGAATCCAGTTTAGACATGGTGGACTCAGAAAAATGAGCTGGAGGTGGTTCACTGACCACATTAAGGCAGCACGATGAGCACAAACATGCAGCAAGAAAAAGATTTTCCTCCCGTTTACCTGCAGATTTGCTACACCAATCACTTTTTTCTAAGCAACTTTTGCCTGTTTAGAGCTGCATATGCATTGTGAAATCCCAGCAAGCTGCACTTTAAATCTACTCTCCGGAGCCTGCATGTGCATATATTTATGAAGGCGGCCCTTATGGCTGATCATCAGTGCAGATCTTTGTACATCAGCTGAGCGTTTTCCTCCAAAAGTAAAAAATAAATGAATCAGCAATGGATCCATTTTCATGTATTTTTATACAGTTTAAAATGGAAACCATTATTCATCTCCAGCTTCTCTTGTGCTGCAGGGTTTCCTCAGCTTTACTCAGGATGCTCTTTATCATTTAGAAAACATTTGAGGTAGTACAAGATGATAAAAATGTGAACAGATCTACTGTAAGTCACCGTATTGCAGTAATAATAACTAGAATAAAAAGCCAGTGTAATATTGGTTTTATCCAGTTTGGATTTAACTAAGTTTGTTTGTTATTACTGAACTCCAGCAAAGTAGGCAAGTGTAAATTTCTTTATTTTAATGATGTGAACATATAAAAAAAGTCCAGAGTATATAATTTCCTAACATTTCTCTAAATGTGTAGTTTTTCTACATATACTGCATGAGCTGCAAAGTGCTTCTGAGAATCTGAATGTCTGCTGCATTTTGCATTAAAGCCACTTATTAAAACATTTATCTGTATTTGTTTGAGTGTAAAAGGAAAAAGCTGGACCTTTAGGTCCTAAAGTGAAGGACAGAGTGTGTGAGGGCATGTCATCTCTGCAACACGTCTTGTTTTAGTCCAAACACACTGAATGTAAGCTGCTTGTGTTTGTAGAAAAACCATTCAGACTGGAGGATTCTGGCAGGTTTTGGGTATTTTTGACTTGTGAAAGTGAGACAGATGTGAACTGTGATGTTCTGGATGGATTTTATTTTATAATTAATATCGTAGAAACACTGAAAGTCCCATTGAGTACCCCCCCCCCCTCTGATGGCTGCATTTTAATCAAATATTTGATTAAAAATGAAGGATTTTTTTGTATATTTTGTATGATTTACAGATGGTTTGGTATTTGGTGTCATTTTAAGATGCACTCTGGTTTGACCTTCAGTGGCATGTTGAGTAGTTGTATATTTATTGTATTAACACTTAATAAAGTTTCTCTGTATGTGTTTCACGGCTTTGCTGTATCTGCTTTGAATGACAGCACCAACACAGCAGCTTTACACATGCTTTCTACTCTTTTTTTTTTTTCAGTTCTCATTTAAGATCCTCTTATTTTTTGCACCTACTAAATGAGGACAGTGAACAGGTGTCAACCAGCGTCTGGGAGAAGAAAAATTAAGTATTAATCATTAAAGAGCTCAAAATATAAACGAGGTAACATTATCGAGGGGATAAACAGCTTAACAGGAAAGGCTACATTTCAGTAAATAAGAGAAAATTAGATAAACTAGATAAAATGTTTTTATTGATCACAATTTTTTCCCCCAATGGCCACCACATCTTATCGTTTACATCTCTGAAACTACCAAATGTATTTTGGCTTATTAAATGACGATAAGCAGCTTTAACCGTTTGATCATTGTGTCTAGTTTTTAGGCTCTTTTTAGAAAATTGGGACCCATAATGTAATAAGTGCATCTCTGCAACCATGAGGATGATTTGAGCACATTTGAGTCAAAGTAAAGAGACAGAAGATGTGTAGAAAGCAGAATTTGTGTCTGGTGAGAAATAAACGATGCACGGAACAAATGAAAGAAACTTCAGGCCTGCCTAAAAATGAACTTTTCCAGGATAGATATGAATATCTAGAAGGGATGCAGCTGTAGGTTTAAACCTACCAAATCCTAATGTATGTGAACGCTGTCTCTGCAACGCTGATAAGTGAAAGAACTAAATTAAAAGTTTTAGTTCAGTACTCTCCATTGTGGCCATTTCTCTCCAGTCTCTTCGTAGCATCCTCCTTAATGTGCAACGTTTGGTTTTGTAAAGTTTTCCTAATAGTCTTCTTAATTTGCATTTAATGACCACATTTATTCTTTTAGCTGCATCTTTAAAGCCAAAAGCTGAAACAACCTGTTTTAGATGCTATTTGCTCGGCTTGGTTTTTGTGAAAGACTCCATGATACATCGCATGTCAGGAACTGCTGCAGGTTAAACTGCAAACCAAACAAGCTGGAAGGTGCTAAACATCCAGTGTGTTGGGTATTAACACTCCTCACATTAAATAAAATGGTTTGACCTTTTTTACTACAGTGATACTAATAAATGCAGCTTCTGTGTTTTCCAATACTATGAACCAATCCCGTGGTCCTGCTCAGTCCTCAGATCTACCATCCTGCAGCTGTTGTCCAAATGAGCGGCTCGTTTCCAGGCTCCTGCAGAGCTGGGTGACATGCAGAAGAGGAACTTCATGATTAAGGCGTGTTGGATGCATCTAAATATTACTGGATGGTACAACTTGAGGACTGGATTTGGGCCCCCCTGCCTTGGATTGAGTTGCTGTTATGATCTCCACCTCATTTGAGGTGTGAGAGAAAACAAATCTCAGAGGTTCTGCTTCTTTTTTACTGTGGTCCTCTGAACTTAGAACAGCCAGAAGCCACTGGCAGCGAACCGCTGCAGGATTTCTGCCGCGCTCTTCAGATAGCACGGTTTGTCATGTGCTTAATCTGGAAGTCATCCAGCGCTGTGTTTGGTTTAAGCCCAGTTTGTGGTGGAGGAAAGGAGCCACAGGGTTGTGCCAGCGGCTTCTCTGCAGTCCACAGAGTGAAGGTGTGTGTGATCCCTCACAGAAAGAAATCAGGTGAGGCGGCAGGTTTTATGCACATTACTAACTCCTGTTGTTTCCATCCAACTAGCAAAGTTCTGTTACATAAAACTGTTCGTAAATATTAAAGTGCATACAGTTTAGTGCTGCATCAGTGGAAAAACTGGTCACCCGCTGGCTAGATGAGCATCCCCCTCGGTCCAAAGTCTCAGCACTGAACTAGCTGCTCCACTTGTTGCATCGCATCCCTCCTCGCCCACATCGGATTAAAAACCGACAAGCATCCGTAGTTTTCCCTTCTCTTTATTTGTTTGAGAGAAACAAATGAGAACAGATAGGACACAATCTATGACTCGACACACTCCCTGAAACCAGACGGTACTAACAACAGCGATACTTCATTTATTCGTGCGTCCGCATTGTTCAGTCCGTGTGTTTGTGCACAGATTACAGGACGTCTGCTGGAAGAGGAGCAGACATTTCACAGGACTGAGCTGGCTTCATTTTAGGATCAAATTCACCACAGAGCTTCCTTTGCTTGTCTTCATGCAGCCCAGGTGAAGCATCCTTTCCACCAATACATTACAACGGTCTAAAAACACATTAATATTACATTCTGTAAGCTCTAAAGGACATCCACACTGAGCTAAAGGCTGCTTATTCGGACTGACTAGTGGTTCCCTTGCTGAGTTAATACTCACACGTGGTAAATAGTTAAAAGATCCAGGTTTACTGGTTGTGGTCTGGTGACAAAAACACCAGTTAGAGTGGCAAGAGTGACATCATCAGCCCATTTTTCCACCATAACTATGTACAAAATACATATTATCACATTTATTTACAAAGCATGTGGCACACACATGTTTTAATATGAATATAATAACAGACAGCACCTCTTGTGTCAAAGAGACAAAGGCGACACAAAAAAAAAACTTGGCACTTGAAGATTTCTCTCTCTCACACACACACACACACACACACGAGACAGACAACACATGTCAGTTTTAGTGGTAAACAATGCAGAGGCCTCCGTTTCACAGGGCAGCCCCACGAGAAGCAACAATAGGGCAGGGGTTGATCTTTTTTATTAGCCTCTGCCTCATTCTTCTTCTCGTTCTACACACACACACACACACACACACACACACACACACAGCCTCAGAGAAGGCAGATAAGGCTCTTGCCTTCCTCTATCTCCTCCTGAACCTTATCGCTGGAGGTGGCGATCTCAGCCTGAGCGGAGAAGACAGCGCAGATAAAGGTGAGAACGGTACCACCCATAGCGGTGTAGAAGGCCCAGCCCATGGAGCAGAGGCCGGCCCGGTACGGAGCCGCGTCTGGACCGCAGTACAGCTGGACTTTGTCTGAACCCCAGCCAGCGGGGTACAGCATCAGACCCAGGATCAGGAACAGACCTGGCGGAAAGGAAGCAGACACGTTGTTAAAACCCTCTCGGACTAATCCATGAACAGTTTTCTGATGCTGAAGGAACACAAGTTTCCTGTAAATGTGAGGTGATGCAGAGGAAGTGAGCATGAACTGGTCCCAGCAGCTTCCTTCCACTGCTGTTTGGAGGAACTTCCAAAAGAAAAAACATCACTTTGCTCAAACAAAGCACACAATAGACATTTATTATCTTTTTTTCTTATATTTTGTAGTAAAACAGCAAATAGATTCATTTAAATAAGCAGCTGACGTTGCTCCTCAGCTGCAGATGACTTCAAGATGCTTGTTAGTTCTGGCAGCTTAAAAAGCATTAAAAAATCTGTTCAGCAATGAGTGATGGGTGCGGAAAATGCTTTGCTTTGCTGTTTGCAATGTACTCCGACAGCCAGCGATGATCTCAGTCAACATAAAGAACATAATGTTTGCATGTAATCTCATTTTCACAGGATCTTACAGGACTGCTGCTGAACCAAAAGAAGCTTTTGTAAAACCGTTTGTGGATCTTTGCAGCATTCTGGCAGCAAAAACAGCACAGCTCTGTTACAGTATTTGTATAAAAAGCAGCAAACAGAACAAGCCGTTGAGCTCTATCTGCAGAACGTTGTTCTCCTTTTCCTCCTAACTTGTCATTTTCATGAACAAACAACAGGAAGTGTCATGTGTCGCTCTCATGTCCAGTCCATGAAGCAGTGTTTGTGCAGAAAGGAAGGTGAAAGTCAAGCATTCCTGCTATGACAATCATTTTTTATAAAAACCAAAACATTTCCTGTAAAAGTGCCGCACTGGCAGTCCAAAAAGCATTACATGGAGCTGCAATGACTTCCTGATTTCCTGCAGATGATGGTAGCAGGACCCCCCCACCCCCACGCCCCCTGAGTGTGGCAGGAACCAGCGACTCGAGCTTGAATCTTGACACAATCCTGTTGGAGCAGAGAACAACAGGAAAAGGTAGCTGATGGGGTATGTGGACTTTCCCGTGTCTCAGTGGAAGGATGGGGTCGCTCCCTGCCTTACCGTGACCCACTTCTAGGACTTTCTGCCTTGCTGACAGTGCCTTGCCTATCTTTAGATGCGAGGACAGGCTTTGCTTTTAATGTAACATCATGGGGTTTAGTCCCTCAGCCAGCCAGACGGGGAGCTCGCCGCCAATCAAAGCTCAGGAGGAAACTTTTACAGTAATACAGAAATAAATGAGGCCGAACAGGGAATGAGGATTTCAGCTGTAATGTTTTCACCCAGCTCTTTAACCAAAAGGGCTTCGCTTCATAAAAACAAGAAACTCTGTTTTTCCCTTAATCTCTCTTCCTTTCTCCTCACTTCCTTTCTTTCTCCTCCCTCTTGAAGCACCCAATATCGTATTAAACAAGGAAATGAAAACTAGGTCATAAATTCTTTCCACATGTTGCTGCAGCGTCCCGACATCCAGACCGGTTCTGGTGATGGATTGAAGGCATGGTTTTAATTCCCAACCCCACCCCCTCCTCCTCCACACATGCACTCTTTCCCAGACCCTCCACCTTAACGCCGGACCTTCGAACCCAATACCCCGCTGAGCTCCACCCTCATTCAGCCTCTGCACTGGTGCTCGTCTGCATTTAGCTTCCAAACCTGCACCACCAATCCCTTTCTGGGTACCGTCTGTACTGCACAGATCTATTAAAGATTCAGGGAATTAAAAGGAATCTCTGTGCGCCCAGGACGAGGATGGAGGTCACATGTGTCTTAAATCTTTACTAAAAACACATCTTTTTACATTGCTTTTAATACTGGAGAGCAGAGACGTTAACCAGCTACTTTGGTTCATTCTCTGAGTGTTAAAGCGCTTTATAAATAAAGTTTTGATTGAGTTTTGATGTGGATATGAGGTCATATTAAATTAAAAAGACATGACTCTATTGGAAATCTTTGCATGTGCTCAGAAACACTCACAGAAATCAGTCTGGGAAGCTTTTCAGGTCACAATTAGTCACGATCGTGCCGTCGGTTTCTACGTTTCCGTAAGGTTCCTAACTTTTCTTGCTAATGCACATTTTAAATTAGATTTCTTTGATTGATTGTTTTGCTCTGGAGGCTCATAGTAAAACCTTTCCCTGTTCTTCTTTGCTTAAGATCATCACGCTGTTGTAGAAGGCCTCCTCTCTTCATTGCTTTCCAATACTCTGATGAATCTGTCAGCATCCCTGACAAAGATCATGATCACTTCACCATGTGCTTAACAGCTTATTTCATGTAACCTGGACCGTTTCACTCCAAACGCACCTTTAGTCATGCAATAAATGATCAATGAAGCTACGTTTTTTTATATGCAGATATTTTGACTTTAAAAATCACCTACTAATGTAGCTTATAATACATCCATCCATTTTCTACCGCTTATCCGAGGTCGGGTCATGGGGGCAGCAGCTGAAGGAGGGAAGTCCAGACTTCCCTCTCCCCAGCCACATTCACCAGCTCATCTGGGGGGATCCCGAGGCGTTCCCAGGCCAGCCTTGAGATGTAATCGGTCCAGCGTGTCCTGGGTCTCCCCCGGGGCCTCCTCCCACAGGGACATGCCCGGAACACCTCACC
>JBAMHV010000020.1:3443927-3455089 GCA_037177535.1 Pseudomugil gertrudae
CACATTGATTACAGGAAGTCCACGACCTTATTTGGCAGACCCACAGCAAATACTGTGATGTAATAGATAAAAAAAACATAATAGAAAATTGAGAAAATTAAACAGACTGAAAAATATAACCACAAAGAACATAAAGATATATGTGCAGCATCAGGAGGGAATAAATTTACATTTTTTGCATTTCTAAACACTTAAGAGTGGATTTAAGGGTTAAAAACTGGATTTTGCATGATATGTCTCCTTTAAGAAAACTAACATGTCTTGTATGACCTCATTAGACATAAAGACATTTAGAATATGCCAATTTGAAAGTTTGTTTCCAGATCTGCTCCTCATCATAATAAAACACATAAATCATAAAAAAGACAAAAAAAAAGGATTTTGCATGATATGTCCGCATTTTAGAAAGGGAAATGAGGGAGGATGGCTTCCAAAAGCTGTAGCAAATTTTCTGCAGCACGTTGCAAACCCCAAAGTACTGCTCCGTGCTAACATTGCACGCGCCGCAAGTGTCGCGTCAGCTAATGCGTTAAACACTGTTCAACGGAAGCGGCTGCAAATTAAAAACAATAGCTTTTCTAAACTTTACAAACAGCACTTTTATTTCGCGATAACGCAGCCAGTGCGACAATCCACCTGGAATCTGGCTCAGGAGTCATACAAGCACCTTTAATGCCTAACCAACCAAAGAGGAGGTCAAGTGTCTACTTGCACTGCCAGATTTGTGTCAGGTGATCACGGGAAAAGATGCAAAGCGTATCCACTCTGGAGAATGCTACCTGAAAGCTTTGTGCTGAGGTGTTGTTCAGCGTGTGTGAACAGAAGGGAAATTCCAATGCTAAAACGTTGTCCTCACACTCATTTGAATCTACATCTTTTAGCATTGCTGACAGATGGGCGGATGAATGGATGCAGGCAGATTAAACAGTGGTACCCTTCAGAGTGAGTGATCCCTGGGGCAGATAGTGGGGTTTTCAGAGGGAAGTCAGGACTCTGGTGGGGGTATGTTCCACTGGGAGATGGAGCACAGATGTCCGACCTGGCTAACTGAAACACAAGCTTTAACCCCATCACATTCTCCTCTTCGTGCTCTCTTCCGTTACCGGCTTTCATATGCTTAAAATTTCATCTCCAGCCCTCTCTGAGTCCCTTTTCTCTGCCTGTTTTTACTCTCTCCATGCAGCCAAGCGAGTAAATTATCCCTTCTATCTTGAGATGGCAAATACCACTTAGCTGTGGAGGAGCGCCACAATGACAACAGCAAACAAAGAAATGTCTCATGTGCTGAGGCATTGCTGTTTTCTCTAAAGCTCTAAAACATATTTTACACCGGCTTTGGACACAATGATTTAAACCTGTAAGTGTTGCAAAGTAATGCTGCAAGATGGCTTTTAATGGATGACACTGATCTGAACTCCAGACTGTTTGTTTAACCAAAGCCATGTCGCCGCTAATCAAACCTGAGACTGAATCTAACAGGATGCATCTGATAATGAGCCCGCGGCTGGGAAACCAGTCTGGCTTAAATTCACTTGAGCCCGTTCATATCAGTTTGGGACGATGGCTGGAACTTTAGGGTATGTTGATAATCTAGTCTGAAGTCACCGTGTCTTTCTTCTTTGGATAAAATCTCCGAACATTATCGAGACAAAGAGAAAAAACCTGGAGCAGGCTCATTTTTTTGTACCGAATCATTCGTGTCTCGTGCGGTCCCAGAGGTGCTGTAACATTATCCGGCTGCACTCTAGCTGAGTATTCAACTTCACCTGCAAAGTTTTCGGCCTACAAACCAGTTCACAGCTCCACAGAGCATTAGGCAGACATCATCTGGGTGAGCAGGGCTTGTCAGTCTCAGGGAAGATAAGTGTCTGCAGAGTTCTGCACAAATGTTTAGTCAATTCTTCTAAGCCTTTTCTATTTTTTATTACTTTTGTCAATCCTAAAATCCTTACGAGTAACAGACAAATAAAAGTATTAAGTATATTATATGCCATATGAAGACATCTGCTAATGCTAATTTACTGCGCCTCAACTCAGGGTCTGCACACTTCGGCGTATGCACTGCATAAATCATACTGGCGCGCCAAGTCCTGTCCCAATGTGAGGCTACTTCAACTCCACACTTCAAATGCGCACTTCGTTATATAAGTGATATATCCTTTGCGGTCTCCCAGAAGGGGCGGGGGTCAAACCGGGATCCTTTCTGTGTGGGGTTTGCATGTTCTCCCCATGTTAGCGTGGGTTTTCTCTCTGGGTACTCCGGCTTCCTCCCACAGTCCAAAGACATGCACCTTGGGGATAGGCTGATTGGAGACTCTAATTGCCCATAGGAGTGTGTGTGTGTGTGCATGGTTGTTTGTCTCTGTGTGTTGGCCCTGTGATGGACTGGCGACCTGTCCAGGATGTACCCCCGCCTCTCGCCCGTTGTGAGCTGGGATTGGCTCCAGACCCCCCGCGACCCCCGTTCAGGGAAAAAGTGGTAGAAAATGGATGGATGGATATAAAACACATATTTGTCCCAGCAGACAAACAGGGACGGCAGTAGCATTTTGTCCCATGAATACATGAAGTTTTTTTTTATTATTTATCACGAGGAGAGCTCTTCTGGGCCACGTTCTGCTAATAAAAAAAGACACTGAAATAACTGGCACCATTTACAATCATAATTAAAACATATTTGCATGTTTTTGTGGAAGAATGGGGTCACTAAATAGATATACATAGCAATGAAATAGAGGACTGGAGAACTATGGGTAATTCTCATACACTGGGGCCGTGTCTCAATCAGAGCACTAACACTAACACTATGCGCACTATGTTTAAGTGCATTTACATTACGCACTACACAGTGCGCAAAGTAGTGTTAGTACGCCGATTGAGACACAGCCTAGGAAAGCTGTGTCAGTAAGCGCAATTCAAAATGTTCAGGCCTGAATTGGGACTCAGCTTGAGGATCAATGAGCAATGTTGCTAATGTGGAGATAAAATGGACAAACTTACTTCAGCTTAACATTTAAATAATGGTTTTCTTCCAGCTGTTGTTGGGATGTTGGGCAGCACCAACATGTGGATGTGATAGATGGCGTTACAGCAGTTTAGCTAATGCTAGGTAGCTTGGCAAACATTGGTTAACTAGCTATAGGCTAATGTTAGTTTTGTGTCAGGTGAACATTAACTTTAGTTAAATAAAATGAAAGGTATGTTCCTGTTAGATGATGCTATGTCAACTTGCAGCCTCTAAAGTTACATTTTAGTTTTAGGTCATGTAAAATGAGGTGCTAGGTATTATTACATTTTATTTTAATCTACAATGTTGAACTTTTTCTCCCTTAGTGGGGCATACCCGATATCCTTACACCTCCACCACTTACCACCTTGCTATTTTTACTGGCCTCTAAAAAATAGCATGGTTCTTTGGCTACTGCAGCCTTTTCCGGGGAAGCATCAATATGCCCTCCTAATATTTGTCAATGATGTCCACTCACTGAAATTTCAGCCCATTTCCCAAATGTTTGGTGTGTAACAAGTGCTACATATGCATCGCTTCCATAAAAGTGGCAAAAATAAGGCAAGGCAAGGCAAGGCAAGTTTATTTGTAGAGCACCTTTCATGTACAGACAACTCAAAGTGCTTTACATTTACATAAACAGCCGTGGCCTTGAAAAGCCAACTTTTCCCCACATTTTAAATCAAAAGTTTATTATTTTAAAAGGTTACTGAGGAAAAGCTTTAAAGTGGTAAATTGCTGTAAAATGTTGAAGTACCATTATAAAATGGAAAGTTTAGGTATATTAACAGCTATAAAATACTCAAATAGGTTTTTAATTGCGAGTACAGTTGGTAAAGTTAAACAGCATTGGGTCAAACCAGTGACCTCACGGTATGAATCACCCCAATTAAAAATGGGGTTGACGAGGCATGATGCAGAGAGAAAAGAGCGTCACAGACCTGCTATACTTTGGCTACCAGCATGCAGTGATAATGATGGGTGACTGCCTGCCAGTCCAAACCAAAACAGCGTTACCATGGCGCTCAGGAGACGGGGACTCAAACAGGACCTGTAGCTGTGAGATGCTCGCTCTCAGTCTGCCTGGACAATCTTCCAGCTGTGCTGTGGGATTTAGCAGAAATTTAAAGGAATGTCGACCGGATCGTGTCCGAGCCAAGCTGGGGAAAACGTCGAAGCGAAACAGGAGGAAGATGCTCCGCAAATTGATTTCACGTCTCGCTACACTGACACTGGAATTTATTGATTTGTTTTTTGGCCATTTAAGCTAAATAGTAAGTCTCCAGGAAGTGTGAACAAGCTGTGGCCTCAACATTGTGTCAAATGTGAGAAGGTTTAAGAGGAACAGGTGGGCAAAGAGCAGGAACACAGGCAGAAAGTTGTTGGTTAGTTATCAGTAGCTTTGCATGAGCTAAACCAATTGCAGTTGATTTAAAGCTAAATTTCTTCCATTTCTGTAAACACAAACACATAAATAAATAGTCTTTATTAAGCCTGTTATCTGCATTTTCCAGCCATTTGTTCACCGCTTACACAAAACAAAAAGATTAAGTTGATATCGTGTTGCAGACGCCGCTTATGTTAAATTGAATACCGCTTCTTAAACTGAACTGGAAACCAACATGACGGCAATCTAGCATCCATCTGTCACACAAACACAACACAATCTGGTCTTATCTCTCACTGCTTACAGTTTGTTCCATGACCTGAGCCAAACGGAGCATAACATATTGCCTTATCACACACTACACACACACTCACACACTGCAAGGTCATAGCCGTCACCATTAGCATACAGCTGTAGGGCCGGATCCCCGGGTGGCTGCTGTTCCGGCTTAATCAATATTCAAACATGTCTCAGACTACATTTGCCAATAAAGACAAAAGGATGGATGACAGGGAGGAAAACCGGAGACATAAACTGGACTAAATGCTGAACACAACCAGTTTAATGAGTCTGCTGTTGCTCAGGGACTAGATGGGAGTGCTGGAGGCCATGCAGCTGCAAAACCAACCGTCTGTCTGCTGTCCATTCCCCTGAGACTGACCCCCAGCTCACCACAAATGAACAAAACCCCACTGCAAATTCTTTCTCCTCATTTCACCCGACAGGAGGGTCCGATCCCCCCCTCCCCTCCCCTCCACAAGTCATTCATTTCTGTGGATGTCTCTCTTTCTTTCCAGACAAGTGTAGAACGAGGGTTTTGTTATTGCGAGGACTCCACCAAGCCCAGTTCCCTGTAAACACTGGGCTGCACTGCAGCTGGAGGAAGATGTACCCCCCAGGGGAGGTTCATCTCCAGAAGCAAGAGGGAGGTCCGGATGACTCGGAGGATAAAGAGTGAGCAAGGGAGTAAAGAATGGCAGGGAAAAGGAGAGAGAAGGGTGATTAGCTCCAGTGCTGCCTAATCTAATCAGTGTGCATGACTGCATTGGAGTGGAGCACTGAAGGACGAGGGGGGGGGGGGCTGAAAGTATTAAAGCTTCGTCACATATCTCTGTGGAGGTTTTGGAGAGCTTATTCAAAGTAGAAACATAAAAGGAGGAGGTCAAAGTCATGTTAATTTCATTTTGGCTAATTTCCGTTTAAAGTAGCTGTTCACTCGTGTCCGACTTTTACTCGTCTTCAGCTTTATTATCAGCAGGTTGGACAAAGTCTAGTGTATAAAAACATTACCTCTGGGCAGTTTCTCAAAATAAATGATCTTTCTGATCATTTTCACTTTCCATTAATGGATCTTCCTTTAGCTGATATGTAACCAAACATCTTTCCTTTAAATACCCCCTATGGTACCCGGATTTAGTTTCACCAAATACTTAGGAGATATGGTGACTCTGACTTCACTTCATATGTGGATATGCAACGATAATACAGACTATAACAAAAAGTGTAGTGAATGAGTCTTTGTTCTGATTGCAACAGAGAGGGCGACTCCCGTGGTGCAAAGGAAGTCCCATGGTATAGAAGTTCATCAGAAAATGACCCTCATTCTCACTAGATTTGTGATCTCAATAAAATCTTAATGTACCGTGTGTAAATGACTGTAAAAATTACTTCAAATGGCAAACAGAGCTGAGAATGGACGGTGGCCTTTGTGGGCCAAAATTCTTCCAGTCGTAGATTCACTATTTGTCTTGCATTCTGTCTCATCTCTAAGATCTCTCCAGCCAGTAAAAGTCAGTCCGAACTTGATTTCTCTGTTATCTTATGCTCCATCAACTCCTCTCTTATTTTTCTTGCTTCCTCCAATAATGTCCTCTTGGGTTTCTTTGTTGAATCAGCCATGGTTCAAACCAGTGTCAGTGTGTGTTGATATTCAGCTGCTGAGATATATATATATATCTTCTATGTGCATTTAAAGTTTGGACGGTCAGGCTGTGCGATGGACTGGTGACCTCTCAGGCTCTACCCTGCCACTCCCGTAGTAACTTCAACTTTAACAACTTTTTGAGCTTTGAAATACGCATTTCTGACTCGCGTTGATGACACAATGATATTTATCATTTACATTCCAGGAGCAATCATTACCCACAGTGTCCCCTTGCGGCGCGGTTTCACTGGGTATCGATACACTGACCACATTGGATGCATACCGTGGCTGATTCATCAAAGAAACACAAGATGATGTCACTGGAGATGGTGAGTAAATGAAAGATAGAAAAGCAAAAAGGTAAATCAGGAGACGACGTAGGACTAACTTCTACTGAATTAGGCGTCATTTTGGGGTACATCACTGAGAAAATCTGCCTTTTTGTCCCCCCAACATGCTTCTCTAACAGGTTTATTGTCTCAACTTGTGTCCGACACATTGGCACGTCTTTGGGTGCATTTTCGGTAAAACAGAGACAAAGACGCGGTATAAACTGGGATGAGACGAGCTGTTTGACTAACAAAGTGTCACCCAGGTGATGGGTGAGAATGGGTGAGATTACGGTTACATGTACGTAACCCTTTGACATTATTTATTGGGATTTTATTGATTTTGGGTGTACTCAAACTGTCCCTTTTAGTCAACACATAACAGAAGAAGCATCAGACCCATGAATCAACAAAGAAACGTTCTGGTTCATCGTCAGCTTGTATCCAAACGATCCTCTTGATCACACTGTTCACAGTCTGACATCATCAAACCAAAACGACATCTAACATTTTTTACAACATGGCAAAAAGCCGATTTAAAACTCAGCGTGGCTGTTAGCGTTAGCTTAAAGGCGACATTAGCTAAGCTATCAGTTTAAGCTCAGAGTTACTTTGTAATTTTGGATTTTCCATTTAGCTTCTGTTATCAGAGCCTTCACCAGACATCTTAAAACTTCCATTAGCAAAACGTCGCTGCTGCTCTTTGTTCCTTTTTACATGTAAATTGTGAGGCACACTTTTCCCAGCACTGGTCAAACGGCTAATTCTCAATGCCGTTTGACAAAACAAGACATAAACTGGGAAGTAGGGCTTCTTTTAAACTACACAACTCTCTTCTTAGAGGTCTTCTTTGCATTACATAACTTTTAATAGCCAAATAAACAAACTCCAGGGTCACACGCATTAAATAAAAGCCGTGATATGATGGTTTCCTTAGAGGACTTACTGCACGCTCCTGTTAACATTTTATTAACCGCATCTGCTGAGGCACAGGAGGGAAATAATGACCAAAAGAAGTGCAGATTGTGAAAACCAGATGTGAAAGTAAATGATTTAACTTTATGTACAGATGCAGTAACAGTAGTTTGAGGAAATACAATGTAAATTTGGACCATCTACATTGGAGGAGATCCACAGTGACGCTTTGCTGCATAAAAAACTGTATTCCAGATGTTTGTCCAAGCCCTTTGGAGTCATCTGGTTTAACCTCTAACACAGAAGCAGCCTTTTAATTAAAGGATTTCACACTCCAGTTAGGGAGACACCACATTTCTGACTTTGGTTTCAAGCAGGCACCGATAGTGCCCAGCTCTAATTTCCACCAGTAATAATATTTACAATTGCAGACGTGTAAGTGTGCGTTCAGAATTTAAGACGTGGATCAAATCCTCCATTAAAAATAGCCCCTCCTTTCCTGCAGACATGTACTAACCGATCTCGTAAACTCCGACCAGGATTCTGGACTAATGACAAAAGCTTTGCCATCACAGCTCAGGGAGGCACGAAAGGCAGATGATGTGGTCTGAACGAATGGGTTAGCAGTTAAACTTGTGTTTCATGTTTTTGTAACGTGCATTAAAAGCATTGCCAACTGCATCGTCTGCACTGGGCAAAAAGATATTTTTTTCCATGCTTTGAACCGGGAGAAGGAAAAAAGGGGGGTTTAAAGGACTTTTCTAAAGCATCTGCACCTCCAGGCTGCAGAGGGGAAGACAAACGCAACTACTTTTGCTTTTCTTGTGGCTTAAAATGGAAGATTGCTCAGCATGATCGTAATGAAGGTAGCTTGTATTTTAATGGGCCAAACACAGAGCCTTCCGGGTCCACGTGTCCACACATGGGCTCACAACTACTGGTAACCTCTGACAGCGCTATCTTTAAAGCTTCTAACTCACTCAGTGATGACCTAAACATCATTAAAGCTCAGCTGCATTCCTTTAAAATGAGAAATGACTAAATGTGTGCAGCCAATTACAGATTTTAACCCAAGACCACACAGCTGCTGCAGCTACACAGCTGTAAAAGTGACAACACAATGGAAAAAAAACAACAATTTGGGACATTTTGTTGCAACAAAATGGAGCTTATTTACCAGAAGGCATCATATCCATCACACATATACGTTTAAAAACATACCAGCCCCTCTTTCTCTTTCATGCACAAACACTGGTTTAGAGAAAACTGGCTCTCAGGTGTTGAAACTCAACTCTAAACAGGACGAGAATCTGTGTCACACTTTATCATGACTGCTGACAGGCTTTCTCCTCGAGTCATAACAAGCCCAGCAACCTTAAACCTTCCCTGTGACACAGGAAATCAGTGCCAGGCTCAGGTGTCCGAGGCAAAAGACGCCTTAAGCTTAAAGCTCCATCACTGCTTTGGCATTTCTCATCATTATCTCACTGTTTATCTTTAAAATATACGTTTTATATTTAAATACACTGTGTAAATAACAATGCACATGGTAAAATAATATGAGGAAATATGCTTAAATTCCCATTATGAGCTGGGAAAGTTGATTCATTCTGCCTAATAACTTACAATCAAAAGCGTTTTAAATAGTCTAATTGGACAAACATAAAAGTTTGCATTCTTTTGTTTATGTAGGAAAGATAAGGCATGAAAATCTCGTACCCTGACACACATTGGAGCCTTTGTATGGTCTGCTGGTTTTTCCCTGCCACGAGTTTCCCTTCAGAGCTTCCAGTGGAAGCAAAGCGAGCAGACAGCAGGAGAAATGTGGTTTAAAGTCACATCTGTGTGTCTGACATTCGCTCAGGAAGAGACTTTCTTCACTGGGGGAAGTCAGACCTCCATTGTTTGCACTCAGAAGAAGTTTGAAAGCGTTTCACGCGCACATACTTACTGCTGGAAGGTGACGCGCAGAAATCCGGAGTTAAAAAGCTTTGGATGAAACGGCGGGTCTCGAGCTTGCTTTGTTTATTATTGTTTTATTTACTTCTCTCGTCAGAGTCGGTTCATCCCTCCTCCACGTTTTCTCCGGGACCGCAGAAGAATGAATGGCTGAGTCCGCCTCAGACACTGCTGGGATGGGAGTGACTGGCCCAGTTTGCGCCCTCCCCCCATCCATCCACCAGTCCCTCCACCAGTCCCTCCACCAGTCCCTTCCCTTTCTCCTCCACTCTGGATTCATGGGAATCAATTATTTAGCGAATCCACTGATTTATTGTTGTGTCATGTGAAATATGCTGTACTGTTTGGGGGTAAAGAAAAACCATCCAGCAGGACTCTATTATTGCAAGCATATGTTCACTCACTGGAAAGGATGGCAGGAGACATAAAGTAAATCATTTATTTAAATTATTGTAATGCAACACAGTAGGGTTACTGGAGTTAATATTATTTTTTATTTAATTAATTATTAATTTAAATCATTTTTAATTTTATAAAAAGTTAATATTTCTAAATAAAATAATTGTTAAAAAAATTAGCATTATTTTAAATATTGTAATGCAACACAGTAGGGTTACAGTAATGGAGTTAATATTATTTTATTTTTAATAATTTAAATAAATTTTAACATTATTAAAAGTTAATATTTCTAAATTTTAAAAAAAAGAATTGTAGTAAAATCAGCATTTATTTACATTATTGTAATCCAGCATGGTAGGGTTACAGTAATGGAGTAAATACATAGTAATCAGTATTTCTATGCTGGTATTATTAATTGGAGCCTCCTTTGGCTTTAAAACAGCTTTAAATTCTTCATGTTGGAAGCTTTCCTCTGAGAATTTGCACCATGTTGAGTCGTTGCTGCAGGTTTGTCGGCTGCACATCCATGTTGAGAATCTCCTGCTCGACTACATCTATAACGACTCTACTGGATGGAGATCTGGTGACTGTGGAGGCTGTTGGAGTACAGTGAACTCATTGTCATGTTGAAATAACCAGTTAAGACAGGACATGGTGCATTATCCTGCTGGAAGCATCCACCAGAAGACGCTGTCACACCAGCGGCAGTCTGAACCATTCAAGACTGGATGGATTCACGCTTTCAAGTTGTTTCCACCAAATTCTGACCCAACAGATGTGAGTGTTGCAGATGAAATGGAGACACGTCAGCGCATACAGCATCTTCTGTTGTTTTGGTGAGTCTGTGTGAATTGTGGCCTCAGTTTCCTGTTTCCTTTCTTTTAGCTACCTCCACCTTCTCTGTGAAACACTTTGTGACAACTGTCTGTGAAAAGTGCTGTATAAACAAACTTATTTACTTTCTTCCTCATTCTGACGCTCAGTTTGAACTTCAGCAAGTTATCTTAAATTTGTCTAAATGTCTAAATACATTGAGCTGTTTCCATGTTGGCTGATCAGATTGTTGTATTAAAGGAGAAATATCCTGCTTTTAACATGTAAATCATGAATTTATTGTCTGAATAAAGCAGAACCGCAATGCTTTGGTCTGAATTCCTCCTTATTCTCGCTCCACACACACCTTAAAACCCTGTTCTGAGGTGTGTCTCGCTCCACACACACCTTATAACCCTGTTCTGAGGT
>JBAMHV010000020.1:3513255-3524155 GCA_037177535.1 Pseudomugil gertrudae
CTGGACGCCAAAAGTTCAGATTTTCCAACTCTGGCGTCGACGCCGGGTGGCACGTCCAGGCGGCGGACGCAGCTTTGTGCGTCCTCGCCGCAAAGACGGGCGAAAATGGAAGCTTGAATTTGCGTTTAGCGCCGCGCTGGACGTAGATTCGCTGGACGCCTCTGGACGCGGGTTTACATTGACTTAACATGTAAATCAGACGCCTGGATGCCAAAACGCTTGACCGGTGTGAACGCAGCATAAGAGTCTCCTCCTACTAGCACCCGCTACGGTTGTTCATGTGACAAAATGATGTGAAAATGTTATAAATCATTTAGGAATGCTGTTAGGAGTGGAATTGACTCATTTTCCAGCAGGACTTGCAGAACAAGCACATCTTCCCCTTTTTAAAGGCATACATGGAGACACGTTTTCAAATGTAACATGAAGACCACATTTAAGGATGTTTTCTTTGCAGCGGGTTTGTCCATTTGGTTTGATTCTTTGTTATTGATTCTTTTAAACCTGTTTAAAGCTGATCCAGTCAGATCAGGTTCAACTTTACTTCTGTCCAGGAACCTGTGGCTGTGTGTTTTTAGATTGTTCAAGTTATTTGACAGAAATAAATGAGATAATAGACAACCTTAAAGCCTTTTTTTTAAACCTTTGTTTTATAAATTATAAATAAAGTTGACTGCCAGAGGTCTCATCTGAGTTATGTTGAGGCCAGTAGGTCTCATGCACCAGCAGCAGAGCGATAAATAACTGGTTTGGGACTGATGGGACATGGATGAAAGTCTGCATCGTGGTGTGTGTTTGTGCTTACTGTAAAGCAATGTTGTATTACCTTATGCCGTTTAACTAGACAGACACCCTCTCTGTGCCTTCACTCTCTCTCTCTCTCATAGATAATTTCAGTCTTTTACCCACTCTGGCTGTGAGTACTTTTCCTTCTGAAACTACATTCCTCACACAGCATGCTTATCCAGCATGCTGTCACTAACCAACACAAATGGCTGTGGGTGTGTTTGTGACTATGTGTTTTGAAGGTATTTGGGTTCTTGGGCGGGTGCTGATCTAAATAAAGAGTTTTCACTGAATCACTAAAAATGTGCTGCAGAAAGAAGAAGTCTGGTTTCATTTGAGTTTGCTGTCCAGCAAAAATGAGTATTAAAGCCCGTTGTAGCTTCCTCTTTGTGTGACAAAGCTTCAAAACACACGATGTTGAGCAGTGGAGCCTGTTTTCAGTCGGTCCCACAGGCTTGCACATATATACCCAGCTGCTGATGACACTAAATCCAGTTTAATCCACTGCTTTTAGTGGTTTGCTTATTAAGAGCAGTATTGAGTTAGGTTCAGACTAAAATAAAATAAGTTAACAGGCAACGTTGCATTTCATGCTTCTACAGGACGACACGACTTGCACAGGTGTGTGGAACACTTTGCATGTTTATGTGTAGGACTTTTATCTCCCCACCTGTCTGTTTATGTATTCCAGGGTTGTCCAACGTCGGTCCTGCAGGGCGGCTGTCCTACAGGCTCTAATGTTTCCTGCTGCAACACACCTGAAATAATCCAGACTGGGGAGGACTTGACAACAAACTGTTTGATTTGAGTCAAGTGTGTTAGAGCAGGGAAACATGTAAAACTTGTAATAGGGACGTGGCCTATAAGGGAGGGAGCTGGACATCCTTAGCACGTTCTGTGTTTTTTATCTGAATGATGCCTGATGAACAATTTAAGGCAGAAAAGTAGAGTCCTTGCCTCTGATTTGCTCTGGTCTACAGTTGTACAGGGTATTGTGTGGTTAGTTATTGATCAGACTGATAGGAGAGATTGGTATGTGATTTAACACAATAATTATTTATATAAAACTCTGATTTATTTGAATGTGAACTTTTACTGCTTTCTTTGGGTCCTGATGTGGAAACTTGACTAAAAATGTTCTGGCACAGACATTCGGGGTTCTCAGAGACGAACTGTTGCCTGAAGACGAGCCTTTGCATTCTTCTTGTGTTTGATATTTTTTAATGGGTTTGAACTCCATATGAAGCCAGAAATGTTCAGCTCTGCCACCTGCTCCCCTCGGGGCGATCCAACGGCTGAAAACAAAGCTGCATGCAAATGAATCCACGGTGCAGGCACCAGGAGCTGGTTCTCACAAACTGATGAGTCAGGGACTCACGGGAAGAAGAGGTAGTTAGGAACTGGCACACAGTATACCGGTATTTACATCCAGTTTGTATCCTTAGTTTGGTAAGAAGAGACTGCTGCAATTTGTTCTGTAGAACTGCAGCCTGGTGTGTGTGTGTGTGTGTGTGTGTGGTGACTGATGCATCTTATCTACAAGACTAACACACCATCATGATTTCACAAACTATTAAGAAGCTGTTTTATTTTTTAAAAAAATCAATTTTTTTTAACAATTACAAGGAATTAACTTTGACTGGTTGAGTTTTGTGGTTAATTTAGTTTACATGATGATTATTTAGTTTACTGAATGCTTATTCAATTGATTGATTATTGGGTTTATTAGTATAATACCTGTCAATGTGTAGTTTATGCTAATTTATTTATCTGATAATCGGCTTCTTTATTCCAATGTGTTCTTTATCAGATTTTATTTGGATAACACATTTCAATAAGCAAAAGGTACATAAGGGTACATAAACACAACCAATTAAAAACATAGAATCAATACATAATCCATAGTAATATCAAAGTTGAACTACTCCTCTGTGAGAGTCTGTGATCTCCTGAACGATGGCGGGTGTTTGATTGGCTCGCTTTGCATTGTGGGGCGTTGCAGTGTGAGTGTCGTGTTGCCTGGAAGGTCAGAGGGCAGACATGAATTAAAAATGTGTTTTCACTCTAACATGTTTGAGGTTGTACCACAGCGAGGTCGGGTTACTGTTGCACATGGACTGCAGTGTTACGTGGCAACAGTTGCCGGGGTGGTTGCTGACACACCAGCCGCACAAAGTTAATGTCATAAATGTGCAAATCACGTAGTTTTGCACCAGAAGCCGGTTGCCACCCTGAATGTTTATGTTATAGAATTACATGATTAGGACATAGAGATCTAACTATATCTGTTAGATATACAACAGATATAGCAACTCTGAGTATACTTGTGTATAACGTGATGTAAACGGTCTCGGAAACTATCTACCAAATACTTTTACCTAAATGTGTCTTTTCTGAGGATCTTTTAAGAAATTATTCCATCATTAAAGTATGTAAACATGCTTTTGGTTTCAGGTATATAAAGATCTCCTCTCAGTCACTTACAGAGATGCCTTCACTTGTTTGAACCAAAAGGGTTAACGACTGCGTACTGTCACTCAGCCATCATCTGATCTGGCGTCACCTCTATTTTAAGAGTCTGACACGTCTGCGTTTAGTCACCAGTAGTTGTTGTCAGACATGTTTAAATCTCTGCTGGTTTTTCTCCCCGACCACTTCCTCCTGTGATCTCTTTGTGTTTGTGTAAAGGAAAGGTTAAAGAGCGGTTGCTATATTAAAGAATATGTCTTCATTGTACAGCTTGTTTTGGTCTCAAAGCATCCACCTAACTAGAGAGACAATGAGTTATGGTGTTATATGCTTAGAATTAAGGAGTGGAGGAGTGTTTTCTGTGACTTCCTCTGTCTTAAGTGACACATTTCACACTGTGTGATGAATCAGGGATGCTAGGGTTGTGTGTAAATGAAGCACAGATGTTTTTATTGTGACAGGTGAGAGAAGCAAATCACCAGGGGACAGAATAGTGTTACGTAAGGTGACGTTATAAACTTTCTGAAATAATTAATTGTGCTGTTCTGCATAAAGGTTGTTAGAGGGTATTTGCTTATTCTTAAGTCTGAAATGTGGCTTTTCTAATTTTGCACATACCCTGTAATTATGTTCTCACTGCACTGCATGTGACCCATATCTGATTTTTAAAACATTTGTTTGTCTAACTTTCATATGTAGTATTTTATGAAGTACATGGTTTTTCATGTTCATCATCCATCCATTTTCTACCGCTTTTCCCTTAACGGGGTCGCGAGGGGGCTGGAGCCAATCCATCTCACAACGGGCGAGAGGCGGGGTACACCCTGGACAGGTCGCCAGTCCATGTTCATCATATTAGACTTTTATGTCATTGAAGCAAGATGGTTATTGGCTATATAGCTAGATTTTTTCACTCCAATACAAATACCTGATCAAATGTTGATCAACGTCTGTTTTTAACCTGAACTAAAGAGTCAGACTGGATTTAAAACAAACAGGATCACAGGTAATGCAGCTTTACTGATAATTGTTCTTCTAGAAGAAACACTTGCAGGTGTAACTATAGTTAATGTTTCATGCAGCTTCAGCTGCTTTACTTTAAAAGAAGGTTTTCACAGGTGGTGAGGCAGTTTTTCTGCTTTGCATAAAACCAGTCCAACAGACTCTCAATCACAAGCCATCCCTGCAGAAGTATTTGATTCAGTGTTATTTGTCTGAGCGGTCATCAGGGGCAAAGTGAGCAGCGTGTGCAACAACGAGCATAAAGATAAGACAGCGGAGGCTCTTAAATGTCAGTGTCACCGGGTTTGACTAATCCGTTTCAAAGGGCACCACTCACGGTGTGTAAAATGCCATCCTGCTCACATATGCAGATGTTTCACATGTAGCTGTTCACTCAGATTACAGACCCTCACGTCAGCAATACCCAAACAATGAGATCACGCTTTAATGCATCCAAAGTTGAATTTCGCTCGTATTCCTGAAAGATTCTGCCAGACTTTCTGGTCTCTGATGTAATCTCTCCTCCCCTGCACGCTCCCGGTTTCACCCCTAAAGCCACTCCCTGTGCTCATGCCTCACGTGCAGACACACTCCCTGTATGCAAAGCACCGAGTGATGGCGAGTTAAGATGAATAAGGGCGTTTCGTGGTTTGTTGGTGATCACTGTAGAAGTGTTTATGTTTGCACACACATGTGTTTTTTATTAAGATTAACTCCAGCTGCATGTGCATCCAGTCTCTGGTTTGGGAATTTACTTCATAGCCTGTGTACATTTTGTTCCACATACTCTCCTTGTGGAGAGGGTGTATGTCTCCATGAACACCCAGAACTGGGCTTCACGTGGCACGTGCTTCCCCCAGTTCGGACATTTTCACATGGCCTGACACGAGCAGGGGGAAAAAGTGTTGTCGGCTACCCCGAGCACATTCAGATTATTCTTTTTAACCTCTCCTTTGTGTCGCACCAGCTTAAGTAGGACACTGGGTTAGTGTCACTCCTCACATAAAAATACAAAGCCGGGCCTCACCGTCACTGCCATCTGTTGTAACTTACTGGTGTTACATTGTAATATTACCCCAGAAACACAAAACTAAAGATACCTGGATGTTCTGTTTAAGGACAATGTCTCCAACTGTGTTGTACGTGGGGATAAATGTGAACACAGACACAATAGATATTTTTAGGTACTGTGATTGACATGCTGTTATTTATAAAGCTATAATTTTCCTGTAGGCTGTAAATGTGCTCGTAAATCACCCTTTAACTGCAGCTTTCGCCTGAAAGTCATCTCGCTTTGAACTTTTCTTCAGTGTCTTGATCCAGAAGAAAAGCACACCTGTCTTATTGTTCAGCGTGAAGCGAATCCCACTGCAACATATAATGTTGTTAATGTAAACTTTTTATCCTGCGCTGCTCGTGTTTAAGTGTGTGGTAATGACAGGGGAGTGAGTTATGTCTGAGGGAAGCAATCCCATCATGTTTCCCACTGAAATCTGGGTATGTTGAACCTGTTCTGATGCTCCTCTACTTCCCAGATCTGTCTGGAGACGGAGCGTCTGGGTCCACGCCGCGTGGAGAGCCTGAGGAAAGAGGATGAGGAGTGGCAGAAGAAGGCTCATGCCGCTGTGCTTTCCATTCAAGACCTGACTATCAAGTTCTTTGAAACCACAACTCGAGCTCTGAAAGGTAAATAATCTCCTCTCTGCATGAGAAAATGCTGAGCTTGTTTTGCATTGACCTTTGAACTTGTTTCTTCTGTTTATTAATGCTAAAAAGATTTTACTTAAATAGGTTTTTTTTTCCTCAACCTCCTGCGATCAACCCCTTCACTGTTTATGTTTTCATTTTTAAACTGTTTAAGCTGATTTTTGCACTTAAAAGCATCATTCATATATCATGCACAGTATTTATTTATAGCTTTTAAAGTCTAAATGGTGATTTAAAATGTTCTTTTGTGCTAAAATGACAATTTACATAGCTAAATGGCATTGAGAAATGATTAAAACTAGTAAGATCTGATAAAGGAGGTTTGTCTTCTTTTAAAGTCTTTTTGACAGCCATGTTCTCTCTATATGTTGTAGCTCTATATGAGCGGATGCGCGTGGACCAGAGGAAGTTTGGAAAGTCTGCATGGGCAGCAGCAGTTGAACGCATGGAGCGGCTACAATACGCCGTTTCCAAAGAAACTCTGCAGCTCATGAGGGCCAAAGAAATCTCCCTGGAACAGAAGAAACATGGCCTGAAAGAGGAGGTAAAGCTCTGGAGAGAATCAATCACTGGTGTAGATTCTGGAGTTTATCTGGGTGCATCTTTTTAAAAGGACAATGAAGTTACACATACAAGATATGGAGTTAAAGAAAGGGAAAAAGGAAAGCTAATGGCCATGTTGGAGAGGTTACCTCATGGCTCTGGCATCCTGTAATGGAGGGAATAACATCCTGGTGTGCAACAGTGGAAATGACTCATTGGGAATTACTGTAAGGTCAAACTGTAGTGGTGCTGTAGTTCAGTACTGGTTTTAACTGGAGTTAGGGTTTTTTTATGTCCTTTGGGCCATTGAAAATGACTCAATCATGGGTTTGTTGTTATTAGATGCAATCTTACGGTTTCCCTTACATAGGCTATTCTTATGAATTAGCTGAAATAAGATGTGAAGCGCCCTGAGATGACACCGTCATGAAGTGGCGCTATACAAATAAAGTTGAATTGAATTGAATTGAATTAGATGCAGAGTCTGCAGGATGGAGAGGATGCCATGCTGCGTCTGGACCAGCTGGAAGCGCTGTACTACGAGTCGCAGCTGCAGCTGTACGACGTTCAGAGCGAGGTGCTGCGCTGCGAGGAGCTGCTGCTGACGGCGCAGCTGCAGAGTCTGCGCAGGCAGATGACAGGTGAGCCTCGGTTTGACTCTCACTGTGATGAGAAATGAGCAGGAAACATGTCGGCGTGTCTGTGTCTCCCTAAACAATGATGCAGTTTTGTTTACCTGGTTACTGAATGTCTGAATTCCCCTCTGGGATGAGAGAAAGTCTTTTTCATTTATTCATTTCATTATTTATTTGTTGAGCTTCGTAAATTGACTCCACCTTTACGTGTTGTTGGTCTTTTAATCAATTTAAAACACAAAATATAGACATTAATTTAAACTTGAGGTTTCAAACTAGCAAAATCTTCCTCCTTTAATAGATATTCTTTATTGTAATTATTTCAGTGTGTGAATGACGGCCTTCTCGGCCAGGTCTTCCTCTAAAATGAGGCGTCATTTACACCTACAGGAAGCATTTCATGAACTCTAAACAACAGTAGTAGGAGCTGTAACGTTGAAAAACTAATTTCTGATCTTTTACCAGAGCGACAAGATGAGGTGGTGTACTACGATGCCTTCGAGAGCCCGGACGCCATGAAGGGTGTAGAAGACGCAGCGTCCCCGCCATCACCCCTCAGGGATGAAGATCTCTGCGTCCTGCAGCAGAGGATGCGGCGGCTCGAGGCCCGCAGAGGCCGCATCACCGCCAAGAAAGTCTACCTCAAAAACAAGAAGGCAAGTGCGGTTCTTCTTACACGTCAACGTGGAAGCAGCTTCAGTTTGATGTCTCTTCATCTGCTTTTTCTTTTTGTCTACAGGAAATCTGCATAGTTAATCACAATCAGAAGATACAACAGCGACAAGGAGACAACACTGACTGCAACTCTCTGCAGGTACAGCACGAGGCCAGTTTATACTTGCACAGCATCCGTAACTGCAGTAGGCTCTGGTCCGTAAAGGCTCTTCAGACCTGAAATGCATCATGGCTACGCATAGCTACGTGGAAGTACTCCTTTGTGATAGGTCACATTGTAATGAGGTGTCACCAGATATTTGATTTGTTGATTTGCTGCATTAAATACATGAAGAAGTCACTACAGGACCAAATTAGCTGGCTG
Source organism: Pseudomugil gertrudae (assembly GCA_037177535.1). Taxonomy (NCBI): domain Eukaryota; kingdom Metazoa; phylum Chordata; class Actinopteri; order Atheriniformes; family Pseudomugilidae; genus Pseudomugil; species Pseudomugil gertrudae. The sequence continues at coordinate 3,521,437 of JBAMHV010000020.1, forward strand.
TGCTATAGAACTATGTTTTGCTAATAGCACCCCATAAAGACAGATCACTACATGTCATTTGCATCTACTGCATTTGTTTTGTTGAACCATAAAAAGCACCTCATACTGCTGAGTTTACCAGCTAATAGCAGTCCTACTGGGACCTGCAGATCAGGAAACAAAACTGCGACACCATGATTTTACCTGTCCTTATAGGTAAAAGAAAATGATGTTAAATTCAAGTGAAATTCAAGTGAAAAACTACTTTTAGTGTTTTAGCTGCTGAGAAACAGCAGCTTTAACTGCATGTGTTTCTATGTGTGTGTGAGGACGTGTGAACATGGATGTGTTGTTGTCACTCAGCTGGAAGGCTCTGTTAATGTTTCATCACTTGTTATGGAAGAAAATGTGCTGTGTCAGAAAGAAGAAAAGGACCTACCGGTACATATTCCTCTCCTCTATACTCTAAACTACCTGCAGTCCAGTTAGCTGATGCTTCACTTCATCTTTTCACTTCAATCTTTGAAGCAAACCCAATATTTCAGGTTTTCTGTCTGAAATAACATCTTTAAATATCCTCATCGGTCACAACGTGTTCATGTTTCCTGACATTCAGGTGAATGAGAACAAACTTTAAGTATAACCTGACCTGACTCAGATAAACTGGCCTTTAGACTCACCACTCTGCGTCTGCTCACATATTTATTCTGTTGTATATGATTTTTATAAGCTCACTTTGTGCCCTTTTTTAACTGATCTGCCCCAGACTTGATTTTATGACAGGATACAACCCCCCCCCACACACACACACAGCTGTTATTGTCTCCAAAACACGAGCTGATTTCTTGAGGTTCATCCATCAGATCAAAGTGGTTTATTGAATACGAGTCATGTCTGGTTGATGTAACTGAATTACATCATTCAGCTAAAATTATCTTTACTGGGAGAAACTTGTAGTAACAGGCCATGTAACTTGTTTTATTTTTTAATTTAAAACAAAAGGTTTGGTGCTGAAACCAGCAGGATTATGTGGAACATCTTCACAGTGTGTGCTGTGATGAAGCTAGTGTTTTACTGTTCTCCACTCAGGATGACTGTTATATTTTCATCCCACCATGCGATGGAGTTCGCTTTATAACGTTTTGATGGGTTTCAAAATGCTTGGAAGCAAACAGAATCCATGGTTTTAATAAGGCACATCTGTTTTGTGTCGTCTACTGTCATGTTAGAAGATAAAATACACTTTGCCTTTTAGCTCGGGGCTGTTTTGAGTTTATACTAGAAACAAAGTAGAAACATGAATTCACCTGAGATGGCTAATATCTAACCCGTTTAGTTTGTTTCACTATTTTGTGTTTGTACTGAGTAAATAGAGGAATTATTGTATGATTGTGTGCTTTCAACCAGCATGGCGTGAGCCTCCAAAGTGGTTTATAAACTCACTGTTCAGCTAGCAGATGATTTAGAGTAGATACAATATAAGTAATAAAGCTTTACAGGGATGAAGAAAATGAAAAACACTAGTTTTACTTACTTTTTTTTCCTTTTCTTGTGAAGGCAACAGAGGATGAAGAAGATGATGAAGGCAAGGAAAATGCCAGAGTGAGTCAGGAGAGGCAGCGGACTCTGGACAGACTCCGCAGTCTCAAACAGGTGAGTACAGATACGACAACTTCCACCAAGTTCCTCTGAAGAGGAGTCTCCTCTTCCTCCCAGAGCAGAGGAGATCCAGACAGAGTGGGGCTGTATTTTCTTCCTTTTTTTAATCCGTCACTTTATCAATGGAGAGATGAAACCTTACGGTACAGTGTGAGTTGTGAGGATGCTCTGTGTGTTTTTGTTTCACTTACAGCTATCGAAATGCCACCACAGATGGAGAGCTCCTGGCTGGCTCGCCATCTGTGGTGGAATGAAGAAACTTGTGGACTTCAGACAGAACGATGTGACAGCACTTTTAATCAGAATTTAGGGTGTCAGTCTGACAGCATTTCCACAGCATTTCGCGAAAAAGGCTGGAGCCCTTTCTGGACCCTCAGCTTTATAGAGCCCAGCTGACTCTTGACATTTAATGTCATTTCCATACATAGACAAGATCAGGCTATTCTTAACTTCTGCTGATCTAAGAACACCTGTTGTTTTCTCCTTGATCACGCACCGACCATGAGCCTGTGTCATGGAAATCTACCACACGTTCACGCTTTTCTCTGTTTCTCAGAAACAATGAGCTGCAAATTTACTTTAGCTAGCTAAGGACACAACGATTTGACCCTCTTTTAATACGTGTTGTCAGATTTAAATGAACTTTTAAATGAGTTAAATTGAACCTCTGCAGCCACAAGAGTGAGTCCACCAAGTCATTTCACATACTTGCCTTCTTCTTTACAAAAACTAAAACCTCCCTCAGAGTGCAGACCTCTGCCAAGAAGCTCATTTCCACCCATATCCTGATTTCCATCCCATGTTCTAGTCTTACTTTTATTTAGTTAGTTAGTTTATTGTTCCTTATGGGAAATTTCTTTTCACAGAAAAACTGTACAGTTATATTATACTTTCAACAATTTACAGACATGTTTCAAACATACAACAAACAACAATGACAAAGCAGCAGGTCCTGATACTGTGTGTTCATGTGTGGTTCAGTGCAGTTATGGCTGAGGGGATGTAACTGGTTTTGAAGCTCTATTGAATCTTAAAGTTGTGTATCTGCATCCAGATGGTAGTAATGTGAAATACTGATGAA
>JBAMHV010000020.1:3532747-3544394 GCA_037177535.1 Pseudomugil gertrudae
ATATATATATATATATATATATGGAAGTTTCCCATTTAAATAATATACAATTATATATTAATATATAATATACAGCACTTTGGGCGGTCCTGTACATGAAAGGTGCTATATAAATAAACTTGCCTAATATAATAATATATTTCTGCGGTCAAAGGTTAAAAAAAAACCTAAAATGTGAGTAATTTTAAACTGTGTTCAGTTTAAATTGGATTTTATTATATTTCTTCCATCACATCAACCCCTGCTGTCAGTCTGAGTTGCTCTGCATATGTGCAGCTTGTTCAGTAACTCACCTTTAGCTTCTGTGTGAGGGAGTCCTTTTGCAACCTAAACTCGCTGGCACTCTCCACCTCTGCTTTAAGTCTCTCCAGCTCCTAGAAATGAAATCAGTTACGTTTACAACTAGAGCAGCTGTAACCCGAGTCTCCCTTTGCTCCGCATACCTCCTCTTTGGCCCTTAAAGCAAACTCCAGTTCCTCTATCGTTCTGTTCAGTTCTGTTTTCTGAGATTTGATTGCTGTTGTTTGACCACTCACACACTCCAGCTCTGTTACCTGAAAAACAAAAGGAAAAATAAAAGCTGAATCCAGAACAGGAGAAGTGTTTTAGTCTCTGCTTCATTGATAGAGCAGTACTCGTTTGTGTAGCCTCTCTGCTTCTTCCTGATAAGCTCCCAGCTGCTGCTTCCACTGCTTGACGTTAGCCGTGGACTCTAGCAGAGCCGCCGTCAGCTTGGCGTTGTTCCCCTTTAGTGCCGCCAGCTCCGCCTCCCAGTGTTTGTTGATGCTGGATGAGCTGGAGACACAAAGCGAGGTTAGTAGCAGGCCATCACACTGGAGAGTCTACGAGGGGTGTCCTGGATAAAGGGGAGCAAACTGACCTGTGAGAGAAGGGCAATGCATTCTGGGAAGGCTCTGCTCTGGCTTCAGCAGGTTGAGGTGTATGTGGTCTGATTCTCTCATCGTCTGTACCGTTGATGCTCTCTGGGGTCAGAGGTGACTGTAGATCACCCGGTGCAGACTCCTGATTGGATACATCGATGAAACAGACGTTTTGCTACCGTTTCGTACTTAAAATCAGGGAAATTGTGCAGATTGTTTAAAAAAAAAAAAAAGACACCACTGTCATCATCCAGGTGTTATAAATGTAGCTACATACCGTTAGCTTAGCTTCAGGTGAAAACAGGACTTTTAGTTAGCGCCTCAACTGTAAGGTTATATTCTGTTTTAATAGTTAAATCCAGAAACAGTGTTTTTTCTGTAATTTTAAATAAAAACATCTTTAACAACCTCTGAGATGTTTACATGACAGCAGAACATCTGCTTAAACCAGATGTTTGCAAACAAAAACAAAGCATCTTAAGAGATGAAGTGTTTTATTCAACAATCTGGTGACTTTTTAATTTAATCTTTCCCAGAACTTCATTTTAATCAAACCCATAGATGGAGTCAGGTTACACAGCATCAGTGACATTTATTAAACCAATAAGCTCCTTCCACTTCCTAATTCTACTCGTTGCCTAGCAACCTTGTTGTAGCATCTTCATCAGCTACATGTAGCAAGTTTTTCTGAAACATTTACAAACTTTGGAAGTATTCAGGATGGATTTAGCCACAATAAAACAGCTGAAGTCAGCCTAGTTTACAAAATCTGTTTACAAAATTTAGAAACCGCTCACAGTATTCGCAGTCCTGTGGGCGTTCCCAACAATAACAGCTTAAAACAGTACAAACCTTTTCCACAGAAACACCTGGAAGCTTAAGTGTGTGAAGAAAAACGTTCTGAGCAGCTGAAAGTGTCAGTCAGAAACCGGACACTAGTTTCCTGTCTTCATGCTAAACTGAGCTAAGCTAACCCGTTGCTATAGCTACATTAGATATGAAGCTTTGGATCTGACAGTGGTATCAATAAGTCTCATTTAAACCTTCAACGCTGGATTAATAAACACAAGACACCGACTGGAACAAAGGTCCTCATGCTCTCAAAAATATAAGAAGTTTGCTCAGCTCTCTTCAAATCCAATTATTAAGGGTATTATTTCAGGTTTTTTATACTTTTAATAAGCATTAACAGTAACTTTCAGGAGATTGAAGCAGTTATTGAGGCCGAGTTTGTTTTAATGTTGATGTTAAACTGAAACTTTTTGAGAGTATGACAGAGGAACTAACAGCAAAGGAATAAATGTGGGTTTATAACAATAACAACAGCTGTAAGTAGGACTGGAAGGGAAAGAGTTGTTTGACTGGAGACCTAAAAGTATCTCTTTCCTTGTTTTTACCTTCTTTTTACCAGGTTTGTTGACTGACAACACATTCCTTCTAACACCAGCATCCTGAGGAGGAATCGTTAAGAGGAAAGGAAGCAAAACAGGCCACAAAGAGTTAGCTTAGCATCTACGACAGCATGCTATGAGCGTATCGTAGCAGCAGGTAAACTCACTTTATAACTAAAGCTATTAATGAATTTAGGTCACACTGAAGCTTTAAAATGTAAAATGTACCTCACCTTTGCTCACTGACAGTTCAAAATAATTCAAACCTAATAAATCATCCTTATAATGAACATGTTAAAAAACTTCTAGGGCTTTTTCATTGCTAACATGATCGTTCTGCATTACTTTTATTCTAACTAGAGAGTTTCAATGTGATATGTTAGGTAGCTAACGCTAACATATGTAGGTGGCTTTAGGAAGACCTTAGTATTTATGGGTTTAGGATTCCCATGATCAGGGTTCAGGTCTAACCAGAGAACCTGGTTATCGTCACACTGCAGCAGCTGTCCTGTCAGAAAGCATCAACGTGGTCATAGTGTCGTACGTGTTACCTGAGAAGGAGTGCTGGTGAGCTCCATCTTCTCCTGAGACTTCTCCTTAGCCAGCCGCGCTGCCTCCTTGAACTCAGCGAACTTCTCTGCAAACTGAAACAAGCCGAGTGTGAGAAACACGCCAGAACCGAGGAGGTGCTTTCTGTTTTTAAAGCATCCTCACCTTCACCAGGTGGCTCTCCGAGGAGAAGCCCAGGCCGTACACGGTGTTGGCTCGGCTGTCGGCCCACTGTCCGAATTTCTGCGACGTTTTGGTGAAAGTCATGTTGGGGGTGATGGTGCTGTTGATGATGGCCTGTGGAGGACACAACGCTCATCAAAAGCCTGACACGTGAGAATAGCCTGATAAATGATGCAGAAAAAACCCTTTCCACTTTATAAATGATTATTTTTAGAGTTCACTGGAAGTTTTTTTTTTAATTTTGGGAAAGAAGTTATGCTTCAGTTTTACTATTGAGTCAATGAAATTGTTTAATTGCTGTGTTTAATGATGTGAGGCCACTTGAGGGCAGCAGAAACACATAAAACCTGCATGGATGCTCCAAACATGTGATCAATTTATGCTTATTTTCACATCCAGCAGAATTAAGAAGGAGAAATCATTTATTTAGTTCATTTAGAAGCTAAAAGCTGAACCAGTTATTTTGTCCTCACACCTGCTTCATTAGAGGGTGGAATAAACCAGCAAAGCTACAAATCAGCTAAACGTCATTTTTATAAAGTTTTATTGAACAGAACAAAGTTTCTAAGTTGCTTTCCATATCCACAGACTTATAGATACCACGTTTCTTCATTCAGGAATGTAAAGCAAACACCAACCACAGAGTCATCATTGTGGTATTTGCATTTCCCATCTGACATAACTCGATCTTGTCCTCCAGCTCCAGCCCACCTGCTGGTTGCTATTTCCAGCAAAGCATAGCTAACTTGCTGTTTCAACAACAGCACCAGTCACCCAAAGAGGCTCTTGCATAACTGTGCACCTCTTTCAGGACGAAAATCCTCACTGCCACATAGAGACGCCTGACTGGCTCTCACCGCCCCGTCAGTGAAGCCAAGAGATGAGTCGAAACACAAAGACAATGGACACATTTCAGACTATTTTCATCAGATAAATGTTAAATTATCCACAATAACTGACTTTAAATGGTGCATGGTTTGCCGTGTTTTCTGGCTCATCTGCTGGTTAAAAAGATAAATGATCTTAAATGTCAGCTACAGCGACGAGATGGAAACATGTTTTAGTATTATTTTGCAAAATTAAACTTTGTATTCATTTATTTTTAGTTTTATTTCATAATTAAATTTTCCCAAGAAAAAAATAAATAAATAATATATGAATTCTTAGTTAAACTGTTCCTCTTATAGAAGCTTTGTATTACTTTACAACACTGGTAGGTGATTAATGTACTTGCACACACACACCTTGGAGCCATCCAGACTGATGATTCGATATACATTCCTGGTACTGTCGAAGAAGTAGGACACCGTGACTGCATGTTTACTTGTGGGAACCCAGTTCTTCTTGGTGGTTGGGTCAATTTGGAAGACGTGAGCTCGAGTGCTGAAGATGGGCTGCTCACTGCAGAGACAGAAACAGGAGGAGGAATTTAGCGCCTACATAAAGGTCAAAACGCTGCGATGAGCTCTGACCAGTAGGATGGAAAACTGTGGGCGATGTGGGAGGAGCAGGATGTCATTATGCAACAAGTACTGAAGCCAAAATATTGATGCTGTATGTGATGGACTAAAATCAAATTCACATGATCAGATGATCATTGGTAAGCAGGATCGCCTCTATCAGAGCAGAGGTTTCATTATGCTCATATGGAAATGTGGAAAAGTGAAGCTTTTTTTGGAAGGGATGTAGGTGGGAGCCTCTTTTCTGAAATAAAAACAGCAGCACAGCTTATATGATGCTTATAAGTCTGATTAAACTAATTCTTTTAGTGATCGCTTGAGCAAAAAGTTGCTAACTGTGGCTCTTCAAACACATTTAACATTATTCTGTGTACCTCTTGAGGGGAAAAAGACGTCATATGTTCCATCTGATCCCAGAAGTAGGAGTTTCCAACATCCCAGTTAGAAGAAAATTAACTAAAATACTCTCCAAAGTCCTGGAAATGAGATGAGCCGCACCAACCGGAATCTTAAATCCATTATGGCTGCATCTAATAGCATGCAGTAACAAACTGTATCCTTAGTATTTCTGTCAGCATCTCCCATTAAACCAACAATTGGACCATGTAGGAGAATAGAAAACCTTTAGAGAAGACCCCATCACAATAAATACTGGAAACAATCAGATCACATTGGCTTGGACACGGAGACGGTGCATCATATCTCTGACAGGTGCAGCTTGTTGACGTCTGGCTGTTCTCATCTTTAAGTCTACTTTCATAGCCGTGGTGGAGGCAGCTCATAATGTCCCGCCTGAACGATTCTGGCAGGGTTTGCTGCTTTGTACGTGCAACCACGTGTCCGGCAACGTCAGAGAACTGGCATGAAGCGAAGCAGCGCTGCTAAAGGTGACCTGGAAGCACCTGAGCCCGTTGAAACAGGTTTGGATATAAAGCTCATTGCATCTGACCGATCGAGCAAAGATTCTTACAGACTTATATCCAAACCTGTCATTTGATATGCGGTCACTATAAAAGGCATCAGATCGGCCTGTTACAGTTCTCTCTTCGTCCCTTTGCCCTGTGCGGTGCCTTCATTTATGCTGACAAAGCTCCACCCATCCGTCAGTCTCTTGCTCCATCGCACCATCACTCACCAACATCATCACAGGATCCTGAAATATCAGTAAATACCATTTACTCCGAGGGATCCAGCTCAGAACAGGGCAGTTTCCAAACTAAGCATACGCTGGCTAGGATGGATAGTGAGATCATCTCTGCCAGGCTAATGCATCAGCTAGGTAATTAGGGAGAAGAGTAGCGTGCATAAAGCGGTTTGTGTACCTCTTAGTGAAATGTTTTAAACAACTATGCATGGGATGCATGTCAACCATCACTCTTTAGGCTGGATTGGCAAAGACTGAGACCCCAACATAAAAGTCCCACAATGGGTCCAGATATTCTGGCATCCTTTCTGGTCTTTGCCTGTGAAAATGCCACAAAATGTGCAGCAACCTGGAGCAGAACTTTAAATTCATTTCTAACACGGCGGAGCAACCCACCCTTTTCCACATGAGGAGGAGCCTCAGGCTTTTTCATTTTTATACCACCTAATCCAATTCAGTGTCCCTGGGAAGCTGGAGTCTATCCCACCAATCAGCAGGGGAGAGGCAGGAACACCTGTACATCGCCAGTCCTCCACAGGACCGACCCAAAGAGACAAACAGCCACTCGCGCTCACTCCTAGGGATAATTTAGGGTGACTAATTAACCCAACATGCATGTTTATGGATAGTGGGAAGCCGGAGTATCCAGAGAAAACCCCGCTAACACAGGGAGAACATGCAAACTCCCCACATAAAGAACACCGTCTGGCCCAAACCCCGAGCCAAGCATTCAACCAGCAACCTTCTTGCTGTGAGGCCACAATAACAACAGTGCAGCCCGTACTATAGGGTTTATTTTTCTCACACACTTAACCCAGGTTTGCAGTTTTGTATCACTTATTTACCTGCAACCTTACATCTCTAATAAGAGGTGGAGAAATTAAATTTACCATGACATAAACAATTAAACTGTATGACTGAAGATAAAACTAATGCAAATGACCATTTCTGAGACAAATCAGTCAAGAGTGGACGGACCGAGACACACTGTGTAGATAAATAGGGCACTCTAGATCCTCTTTCACACTCTGGTCCACCATCCAAACATAAAGCCCCAGGAGGGCTGACAGCCTCATGCTCTAATGAGACAACAAATTTCATTATAGCCATTAAATTTGAGCACAATAACGGACTCGATAATGCCGATTTGGTTGTGAGAAGTCTATCTGCCGCGTTTCCGTGGATTGCTGCCCGGGAGCAAAGTGTCCCGGTACTCCTCTGGGATCCGGCCATTGTTCCCGTCTCTGGGAACCTCTCATCTCATCTCAGCGTGTTAATTAAGTTAGCAAAATCAAGGCTGTGCAGACGTTATTTAAAGAGAGTTAAGCAGAGAGATGAAGGTAATGGAAGGACGTGTGCGTGGGTCTCGCTCACACAGATGCTGATATGGAAATGGGGTTCAGTACATGAGAGTTAACCGACACCAGGGAAGCAATGCTGCAAGTCAGACTGGATGCTTTTACATGTAAATGGAAGTCAGTGATTATCATTAAGAGATTGTGCTTCCTCTGGCATGATTTGGTTACAGGAGCTCCTCTGATATCGTCCTGGACATGCCATCATGTAAAACAAGCCGGGAGTTTAAAGAGCTCAAACTTTATCCTAAATATGAGTTTTGTGTCGTATTTAACTATTGATTAAAGCTCAAGCACCTTGTGACGTTTGAAGCAAGAGGTCCGGGCTTTCTTTGGTATTCCGTGCAGGATGTTTCACCTCTTTCACGTACATGAAAGGTGCTGTATAAATAAACCTTGCCTCTTAATCAGCTTTTTTCTCTCACGGTTGTGAGCAGATTTCAGTAACTGTCCAGCTTCAAAATTAAGCTCAAGTTTGTCTTTTTCTCCATTAGGGCTTGTTTCAGAACAAGACTCTTAAAAAAAACCCACAGAGATCCAGGACAAGCGATTGAGTTCATTAGCATAAAACTGGTTAGATAAAGCTCCTCTTATCCGTCAGCAGGAGAGAAAAACAGCGGTATGCGCTGGCAGGTTAGAAGAAACCATGTCTGGTGTGTTTTATAGTATCCTGACCATTACTGTGGATACATATTAAAAGAAATATTCTAAAAAGCTACACAGTTAAAGAAGAAAAGAGGCGCGGTGCACGCAGACGTACTCCTACAGATTCAGGTCAGCCTGACATGAATCAGAAACCAACCCCGACATGTCCAACCGTCTTTTATGAGGCTTTGTGTAAAACAACTACTTTTAAGGCTTTATAGTTATTTTGCCCAGCTGTGTGCAGTCCGTTTCCAACAGAAAAGTTAGTGCATGTAAGAAGAAATTACACCTTCCCAGCAGCATCTAATTATTACTCATAACAATGCTATTTATTTTTGCAAACCTGCCCATTAGGAGGTGATAAAAACCTAGCAACAGCAATGGAGGAGACAAAACTGCTTTAACACACTTCGGTTAGTCATCACGTGACAGATCTGCTGTGTCTGTATGAGCGAGTGTTAGCCTTTAATCCCTTTTCACAATGAAACGCACCGGGTCGTCCAGGTTTCAATGACAAGCGCTTTGACAGGAATCTGACCGCAGATGTTATCAGCTCAGCAGTTCTTCACAAACAACCAGCAGGATACAGAAAACACGCGAAGCCGTGCACTGTTTGAAACTAAAAATGATCATTAGCTTCCAACAATAGATAAACCCTTCATATCAGGATGTGTTCCAGTCACACAGAGGCTCGCTTGGGCCTGAAAACACAGAAAAAAGGTACCTAAATGTCCTGCAGTTTGTTTTTTTAGACCAAACGGCAATAAATCCACTAAATAACGAACCAGACAAAGAACAGGAAGAGCTGGACAATATCATGGACACCTGTTTTGAGTGGAGACCTTACAGGAGAATGAGTGTTACCTGCAGTTACAGACTTTATTACCTGTTAAAATGCATGGGAAGCTAAGGCACAGCTGACCCGCAGAGCGAAATGAATGGTGCCTCATGCATCTCTGCAAAGGTCCAGAAACAGTTACTGCATCAAATAAAACCATGAATGAATTAATGTGGACAAATTTAGCTTGTTTTCAGCAACATCTTAGCCTCTGTATAAACTCATTTATTAGCTACTTGTCTGTTAATCAGTCATTCCTCTGATTTGCTCCTTATAAAAATGAGCAGATACATTTGATATAAAGTCTAGAGAATTGTAATTTCTGACTTCATTAGAAAAGAAAATGAGTTTAAAAAAATCAAAACACCTAAATAAATGTAAATACGAGCTGAATTTAACTGGTGAGGTTACAGAAGCGTTGGATGGTAAACAAAGCCGGTTTGTGTTCATTTAAAATAAAATACAGCTGATCTGGATGAGTCAGTGCATTTTTTTTACTTCAGCTTTATAAAAACACATTCCCTCCTTATTTTTAACTTCAGGTATTCTTCCTCAAACCCAATAAAACACCCGTATCAAAGCGCTGTGTACATATATGGATTGCACCGGGGAGAATGAAATAATCTCACAGCACGAGATAAAACTTCCTCGCCTGACAGCTGCAGCTCGTGCTTCCTATGCACGGGAATAATAACCCTGCATCGCTAGCTTAGCCGCCACCGCGTTGTCATGGCAACGGCCCGCGTGACTCGACTGTGTGAACATCCTCCATCGCTCCCTCACCTTCCCACATGCCGCCTTGCTTAATTCCCACCGGTTTGGCAGAGGGAAGCAGCAGGTACCGCTTCCAATCACAGTTATTGAACACGATCATGATTGTTTCTAATCACCTGTATACGGAATAAAAATATATCATTCCAGCCAGTTTCTGCTGTGGTCCAATGTCGCCACCGGATAGCTCAGGAAGCCTATTTAGGAATATCTGACTGAGCATGAGCATCAACGGGTGTTAACTTGTTGGATTTAGACGTTTAACAACAACACTGTGGCATATGTTGGTTTTAAAATCATTAAAAAAATAAATGTACCTGCACAAAGTTTAGTCTGGATGAGGTGAAGTGGAGGTTCAAGGCCTGCCAAATGGTTTTAGGTTAAAAACACTTAAATCATTGTTAAGATCTAACAAATTAAATACTCTACTTTTCTATTTTATTTTCTAAAATTAATCAATTAATAAATAAAGGGGGTTCTAAAAATTTGTATCAGGTTATTTATACATTTCTTTGTGGTGTTTAGCCTCTAATTTAGGTATTTTTATCTAATCTGCTTTTAATTACTTATTTTATGATTTTGTTGTGATTTCTGCTGTTTTTATGCTTTTCTGTTTCAATGTAAAGCACTTTGAGTTGTCTTGTACATGAAAGGTGCTATATAAATAAACTTGCCTTGCCTAATTTAATTTCCCAGTATACCAGAAAATAAAAAACCAGTCCTCCCTTCCTCCATCAGACAGGTCATCAGGTCAGCAGGCAGCAGCTTATGCAGAGAAACCACAACCTCTCGTCCTGGTCACTTCTTCTTACCCTGAGGTGTCCTAACCCTAACCCTTCCCCACAGCATCCCAGTGGGATGTGTCCAGACCACCACATCCTAACCAGATGTCTCATCATCTCACCCAGGAGTAATGGCTTTACTCCATGGTGACTTAAACCCTGGTTCCATCAACAGATCAGTACACTGTATATTTAAATGGTAACGGTACCAAAATGTCTGATCTGACTCGCCGTACATTTTTGGCAACCCTTCCATTGGGCTCCCAATCTTTCTAATCAGACACAATGGGGTGAAACTCACTACAATCCATTGATTGGTCTGTGCGACTTGGCACTAAGACGAAGCAGGAGCAGCTCCAAGTGTAAACCAACAGCGTGAGATGCTTATGAGACGTCATAATAGAAAAACAAGACAAGTTATCCTGATAATGAGAATTAGAAATAAAGTGATTTCCCATAAAAGGCTCTGGGTTAGACAGAGAAAGGACCCTTTAAATGACCAGAATGAGTCTCCTGCAGGTAATTTGCTTGTGTAGAGCATTAGCTGACCTTTAAAGACAGGCTTATGTTACGGCTACAACTGTATGTTTCTGATCAACTGGTCAGAACTGGGAAGTGGAGATTAATTCCAGCACGCTTTAATGCCGTGAGCCGAATACATCCTCATCTATGACACACGGAGAGAAGCTGAACTTAATTAAAGGTGGAGCACGGATTCTTTCTGTCCATTGATAGTTTTATAATCACTGGCCTTAAGAATTACTGAGGATGAGGAGGTTAGCAGTTTACTCCCCTCCTCCTCCTCCTCCAACTACAATATGACAACAAACCAATCACATGCCACATCGTCTGCTTTCATCTGAAGTAAGAACTAGGTCGCTCTCGATCAGGAGAGTCGCCATACATCTGCAGGTTCAGCTACATACATCCCGCCAGCCGAGCAAGGCCGACTTACAAAGATTTATCAGTAGCAGCGCTACACGCATCGCTCGTGTGTGTTTTTATTTGCAGGGTGTCGGAGCCGAGCCTGCCATCGGCTCCCAAACAGGAGCCTAACCTCTTAGCGTCTGTACAGATGCTGTGAGGCATCAATGCTGCTGGGTAGTCATTTATTACATGTAATGGAGAAAATGTTTTCTTCGTTGACAGTAATCTGATTACATGTAAGACAAAAAGAAAAAAATGTATGCCTTAAAGGCTTTGTGGAGATTTATTCCTCTTCGTTTATGGGAGAAATGTAAAAATGTGTCCTTTGATTAAAAAAAAAAAAAGGAACCAGCAGCAACATAATGTTGCACAAGAGAAAAAACATCCCACATGTTTTATAATTTATGCAGCGTGCGCCTGTGTAGTCAAGGGTTTTTAATATATTCTCAATTCAAATGGTTTCAGTTTGTTTTTTTTTTATAATATATAGTCATTTTTATATATTTATTTGATATATTTTAATATATAAATATAATATACTATATCTAGTGAGTTTTTTTAGTCTTTTTTAAGTTTTTATAAGTATTTTACTTACTTTTAGGAAGTCCTGAATAACTCAAAGCAAAATCCACCGTCTAAAGCACGTGTCAAGATCCAGTCCTCGAGGGCCGGTATCCAGCAGGTTTTGCTGTTTACCTGCACTAACACACCTGATGCAAAT
>JBAMHV010000020.1:3552867-3565230 GCA_037177535.1 Pseudomugil gertrudae
TAATAATAATAATAATAATAATAATAATAATAATAATAATAATAATAATAATAATAATAATAATAATAATAATAGAAAATGTAAGATCAGACAAAAAAGACTTTTTGCAGTAAGTAAAGCAGTAATGTGATTCCTAAAGAGCTGTGAGCTCTAACGCGCATGTTTCAGTGTGGTGGGCAGTGTGCCACCTGAAACTGCACAAGTGGAAGTGTCAGAACCTAAAATCTCTTCACGGCAGAAAAACTTGATCTGAACTTTGTGTCCTTACAGGACCGGAGAATCAGGGAGATCTTCATCCTCTGTTCACTGAAGCTCTATCAGCAATGATCCCAACATTACTGAGGCTGTGTGGGACCATGCTGACAGAGGACTGCCAACATGTAAAGAAGAGCTTTGAAAGGTCTGCCAGGAGCCCTGCAGAAATATTACTGAAGACTTTTTAAATCAATTACAGGAAAACTTGTCTGAGATGTTTCAGGCTGCGTGAGATAAGAAAAAAGGTCCTCATAGTGAATGCTGACTTTCAAGCTCTGTTTTGACTCATGTGCTTACATTTGCAACCAGTCTCCAGAAAACTTAGACATAAAATTATCTACGACTCCTGCAAAGTGCTTCGTGTCAGCGTAAACTGGTTTTCCAGTCAGTTACCAGTTTCCCAGTCACACAAACAGCTGTGAAGCAGACATTTGAACAGAAATGTGAGTCAAAAGGAGAGTAAAGTGTATTTTTACAAAGAAAAATGTTCCATTTTATAAGCTCATAAACATGTTTTTACAGCATAAAAAAGTAAAATTACATTTCTTTAGTTTTTTTTAATCAGTTTTACTTTAATAATATTGAACTTTGTTGCACAGCTAAAAACCAAACTGAACATTGAGCATTCTTGCTCGTGCCAGCCTCACAGGCTGACTCATGACATCGGATACAGGCCAATAGTATATATAGACCCGGCAGGAAAATAAAATAGGAACCTTTTTTTTTCCTTATTTACTTACTGATTACAGCTGAAATGAATCAACCAACACTGATAACTAACCCAGATTTACTTCATTACTTCATAAAATAAAGAAGAAAGGCATCATGCAGCATCAACATGTCGCACATGCTTCAGATGAAACACTGGAAGCTAGGTTTCTATTTCAAGATTACGCTGAGCATGGAAACTCAACTGCAGCATGCTTGCTCAGGAAGCGATCAACAGAGCAGGGCCGAGTCGCGCTGAGAGGTTCGAGCAGATTCATCAAACCCCTACGAACAATGGATACGCTGTCTGAGGATATTACACGCTCAGATGTGGACGCTGAGATGACGATGTTGACGCCGGATGATGTCACAGAGCAAAATGCAGACGTCAGTGATGAAGTGGAGAATCTTCGAAACAGGTGTTTTGTGTTCTGGATGAAACCCTGCAGCTCAGAGTCTGGTTTACTTTATTAGCTCCTGTAAAATGACTTTATTCTGTGGTCATTCCTGCAACACGTCTGAATAAATGGAGGTTACTACCTCGTGTGTGTGTCCGTGTTTATGCTGCGGCTGTGGCTGAATGATGGAGTGTGAGTTACGAGCTCTACAGTAGGACATTTCCTCGTGTTTCCTTCTTAGGAATAAAAAACAAGCAAATCTTCACTTAAAGTTGAAGTTAATTTAACTTTATTTGTGTTTTTAGTTTGCGTGAGGCCGTCCACGACGACAGCGTCCGACCCAAGATGCAGTGCCTTATGATGGACTCCTCTTTCTCCATGGTAACGGTGCAAGGTGAGGACAGTGGGATCGCCTGGGAGACGACTCCCAGCCGCTGCACCACGCCATGGGCGTCCGAAGCCGGCTCTCCGACTGCACTGCGTCCTGCAACACCTGGGTCTCATCCAGCAGGCAAGATTATATTTGTCATGGATGAGGAGATGATTTCAAGGCGGAGGAAAGAGAGGATGAGTAGTCAGAAAAGCAGGGCAGAAAAACATGAAGTCCTAGAAGGAAGCTCTGAGGATGTCTCGGGAAGGCCAGAGTTGGTGGAAGTCTCTCAACCAAATGTGAAAAGTGAAGGTGAAGCAGACCAAGAGGAAGCGACGGATCCTCTGGAGGTAAAGGAGCAGCGTCTGTTCAGCATTGTGGCCGAAGGCTCGGAAATCCTCAACATTGTCGTTCCTCCTAAAATGGCCACCGTGGATGAGGAAGAGAGCAAAGAAATGGTGGACAACCTGTCATATTTAGAGGAGAGCCTCGTTACGAAAGCTAGTGAAGAAACCCAGGACAATGAGCTGCTGATGCCGGGAGATGAAGCAGAGGCGCGCGATCAGGTCAAGCCTTCACCTCGCCCAATGGATCCACCAGGGGCTCCAGTGGCCAGACGTCCAGGCAGAGGAGCTGCTGGGAACGTAGACTACTTTGAGGCGTTCTCCTTGGTTGATGCTCAGGCTCCTGGGAGTCCTGCTGTAATCTCACAGGGACAGGAAGAACCAGAAGTGGAGGTGGAGGCTGCGATAACAAGCCAGGATACTGATAAACCTTTGAAGGTTGAAGACAACACCAACACTACCAGTGTAGACGATGACATATCAGACACGGTCAGCCTGGAGGAGATGAGCAGCGAGCTTCTGGATGAAGTCTTCTACAGTGGTACAGAAAACTATCCGGTGAAAGGTCTGGATGAAGATGGAGCGGGCGGCACAGCACCTCGGCTGCCCTCAAAACCCAGTGGTTCCACTTTGTTCGGAAGCCAAGAAGAAATCCTGACTCCAATCTTTCTGCCAGAAGGACCTCCAAAAATAATCGACCCAATCTTGCTGGAGGAGCCGAAAGCCATGGCCTTCCTGTACACTGACCTGTATGAGGAAGCGGTTGGCAGTCGGCAAAAAGAAGAGGACGCGCAAAGTGTAACGTCTGAGAAGTCTTTCCACAGCCGCCATTCAGACCGGGAGGCCAGGGGGTATTTAGAGAAATACGTCCTGATCGACGAGACTCCTGCTGTGGAAGCGGAGCAGCCAGATACAGAAGAATGTCCGGAAGAAGATCTGCGGACGTTGCCCCAAGATTTGTACGACTTCGAAGACATTCAGGTCAGCTCTCAAAGATCTGCGACACAAAACTCAGAAGATGTCACTGACTTCTTCAGGGACAGTGCCAATTCCTCTCCGTGCGACGTAGAGCCTTTCTCTCGATCAGCAGAAGAAGACGACACACCACCAGCAACAAAGAGTAAAGCCAAGACACAAAAAAGTGTGTCTATAACAGCCGAAAAGGTCGAAGAAACCCCTGTAGACCCACTCAACATCTCAGCCTTTGAGTTCCCCCCAGACTGGGAAGATTCAAACGAGTATCTTACATCCCAGGATGAAAAACACGTGAATGTCCACAGTGATGAAGAAGACACAAACAAAGCAGCCGCGCCTCCCAGAAAGACGCCAGCCTCCTCTCCAAAGGCATGTTTGGATCTGACCCCTCTGACCCCAGTTGATGTGATCACACAGGAACAAGAGGAGGCTGGAGGAAAGGAGCAAAGGGAGGAGGAAAAAGAGACGGCATCACCCGCAGAGACTGCAGATGAAGGAGACGGAGAGGAAACCGTGCCCGCCTCCACCGAAGAGGCGCTAACAGATAACACCCTGGAAACCGGGGCCTTAGGAAGCCCGAAAGACCGCAGTGACACCGCTGCAGAGCCTCTGCCTCACGCAGATGTGAACCCAGCTGAAGAAAATGATGTGAAAACAGATGAAGGAGAGGGAACAAGTGGAACAGCTGCAAAGCAAACTGAACTAAAGGAGGCAGATGTGAAGTCCGAAGCTGAAACACAAGATAGTTCAGTTGCTTTATCAGCTGGGCCAGTGAAAAACCAAGGGCACTGTGTCATCCTCTAATGTAGCGGCTGTTGAGAAGAGAGAGATTTTCTTTAGTCTTAAAATCTCCTTTGGCTTGATTCTGCTCCATATAAACTGTAAATAACTAAAAACTGTGTCGCAAGGAGTGCAAATAAAAAGAGCACATATGTGATGCTGGGTGCATCTTCAGCTATAAATAAGCCTCCGACTGTTAACCTGACACCTTGTCTCAGTTAGGAGTGTGTGTACTGTGCATGCATGCACTTGTAAACAAATAAGATGTGCAAATGTGCACACTTTTGCAAGTTCTTATATGTTTGATTGTTGAAGATACGTTTAAAACGGATTCACTATGTGTGCTCAGTTCTGTGCATCAAGTCGAAGCTCATTTCTGCTGAGTCGTGTGTAAAAATCACCTCAGAGTGAGTTTTCTGGGTAGGAATTGTTCTGCACGGGGAACATCTTACATCATAATGAAGTAATAATCTTAAATTATGAGTTTTTGCTTGCAACGCCTAAGTGATTAATGCACCTGCAGCTGAATCCAAATACGCCATCTGGAGCTCAGCAGCGATCCCGACAACTGAGCTGACCTTGAAGAGGAGCCCGATGACACACTCAGAGATATTTAGAACAAACAGAATGTGTAGCACAGAGAAAGTTGGGTTTATCTGAATTATAGTTATCATTTTAGGCGTCATTTCTTGTCATTTTTCACGGTGGAAAGTGGATTTGGCGACACCCAGAGTCAGAAATGTAAGCGTACACTTCATGCACACAAAAAAGGAAAAATGTTGTCTCTCCTACCAACAAAATTTTGCTACATTTAAAAAATAAAACAAATAATAAAAAGGCATTTAAAGATGTTTAAAGACTGCAAAACTTTATGGAAACTATAAATGTTCTTGTAATATTAAATATGTCTCTAAAATACAATATAAAAGGATACAAATAACACATATAGACTCATTTGACAGGCTTATAAAATAAATGTGTGTAAGTGCAAGTTACAGCTGGCTGCAGCTTAGACCTGATTAACTTTATACAACATGAGAGAATGTAAGATTTAGTTGCATTAATTAACATTAATTATTAATCTAATGTCAAAAATAATGTGTTGTTTCTTTCTCCATTGTCTGGTTTCATTTCAGAAATAATCAGATAATATAGTATTCAGGGGGATTAGTAAACTCTTATTTATTTATTCAATGTTTATCTAATGAGATTATTGTATGAAATACACGGATTTCTGGTATAAAAACATGATCTGTCATTCTTACCTGCACAACCTTATGATACACACACACACCAGTGTATCATTAATTTGTTTATTGTTTATTAATAAATTGAAATTAGAAACAAAGAAGCCTATAAGCAGGCCTGTGGTTACAAACATTTACCACCAGGGGGCGACAAGAAGACAGAACTATACAAAAACATTTAGATACATTGAAATAAATACCTCATCGTGGATAACTTTTTCTAATTTAAACTTTATTTCTTTGCTGATGGATCATTCTAACTTGATTGTAATTGAAACTTCATGGTTTAAACAGAATTGTACATCTTTGCGGTATAGATTAAATGTATTTAAAGCAGATAATGTGCAGGAATGCAGTAACTACATTGTAATCATATATTACTGGAAACAAACATTAACAAATGAACAAATAAAACAAAACAAAAAAAAAAAAACAAGTCAGATGGTTTAACATATACATGGAATTTGATAGAAATACCTATAATAAATGCGCACATATCCGACATAGCCTTTCTATGTTGCATGATTCTATACCGGAAGTCTGATTGCTCCCCGTGTTGCGTTATAACCATTTGTTAGCTTGGAACTTTAAATGTCAAACCAAGATAACGCCACAAAAACAGATGTTTAAACAGCATATTATCCACATTTTACAAGCGTAACATTTACACAAAAATATCTATGTTAATTAAATTTCTTAAAGTAAAATTAAATTGAAAATAATTTTAATGTAAGTATTTCTTGTTCAGGTTAACCGTTCGCGTTACATTTCCTTGGTGCCCCGAAGGCAGCATTAGCCAGTTAGCTAGTTGCTAACTCCACAATGGACAATGTTTCTCGCTTGTGCTTTCCTGTTACTTCTGAAGAAAACGGCTCTGAAACCTGTGACACCCCTTCCACGGAGGATGGGTTAATTGACGCTTTTGAAGACCTGGCTGCCCTGCCTGTGGAGGTCGGGGAGAGAAGACCGATGTGCTTACGATGCCGGTGAGCTAAATTACAGCCAAGCTAATGCTAGCTAGCCGAGCTAATACATTAAGACAAGCGGGCATGTCGGAAATCACCTGTGTATCTAGCATGCTTTAATGAGGGATCAGATTTATGTATCTTATCAAAGGTTCACGTCTTTAACTTTCCTCCCATGTAGTCGCCCTCAGAAGGTGTGTCTCTGCCCTTTTCTTCCGCCGCAACCTCTGGAGGTGTCCACGTGTTTGTACGTAGTGCAGCATCCTGCAGAGGTGAGATAATAAACAACAAATATCACTGTTTACTACTGTGTTTACTGTAGTTCAGTTCTGCCATACTGAATCAGCTTACTGTAAGCGTTGTGCCTGTGCATACTGGTATTTATTAAGTGTTTATTACCAAAAACACATTGAGAAAATGAGATTTACAGACAGAAAACGTCATTTACTTAAACCCCTTAACACCCAAACAGAAGAAAACAAGGTTACAGTAAGGATTTGTGTTTGTGTTCATTTAGATTTCTCATAAATAAATAGAAAAAATACTCATTAAATGAGCTTATATATTTAAACTGTGTGACTTTAGTTTAACTTTGCACAATATCTGATCTTCTGTTATAAAAATATTTGCAACAATTAATTTCAATTAGCCATGATGACAAAAAATGTAAGGATACTGCAATAATTGCTAATTAACCAACCTGCCCAGTTAATTGTGATATTGATTTCATATTGGCTGCCCTCCATTAAGCTTTTCTGTCTGATGAGTCAGTGACAGTTTGGATCTTAATCTGAGTTATAATCTATAATATAATATATAATAATATATAATCTTTATTATTTAAATATAAAACACTGTTGAAAGACAAAGTTTCAACTTGCAAAGCTGATTTTTTAACAAGTGTACAAGAAAATTAGAGCATAAATAATAAAGGATATAGTCCTGAAAGAAATTTAGCTGCAAGAAAAATCCAATGAGCTGCAACAAAAAGGTTGTGTGTTGGTTTCCTTTGTGAATTGAACACAGCAGCTCATGTCTGTGGCCACATTTATTCCATGTTCATGGCCTTGATTAAGATCTCTAACTTTGTTGTGCTTTAGGAGAGCCGAGTACTTCGCACAGTCCCTCTTCTTGCTGCTTGCTTACCACAAGGAAAGTGCAATGTCATAGTAGGAAGACGGTTTAATGAAGAAAAGTAAGTAAGGAGTATTTCCTACCCTCCAGGTGTCTTTACATATCCTTAGATGATGTGTTTAAATCCATACTCAGGCACCCGGAGCTAGCCGCGGTGTGTCGGGACAGCAGAACACTCATCCTATACCCGGGTCCTAAATCCCAGAACCTGGAGGAGTTGGTACAATATCAGGAAGTCGGCACCTTAAAATACAATGTGATCATCATCGATGGCACGTGGAGTCAGGCCAAAAACATGTTCCTGAAAAACAGCCTGTTTCACCTTCCCAAACAGGTTTGTACAACTGCTTCACCTGGTTAATGTGAGCTGGGATATTTATCCCACCAGCTAAAGAGGGGGAAGTAAGGTTTGTGTTACCTGAGATGATCAGCCATGTAAGGAAGTCATGGTAAGGGTAGTGAATGCTGTGAGATCTTCACCTTGTCTGTAGTTTTACTGGATCTGAGTGGAAATCCTGAGCATTGTTCACTTATTTCATAATAAACGACTCTTATTTAGCAGCCGCTTTGTCAGAAACCAGCAGAGAAGCAACATATGTAAACATTTACTCTGCAGCCAAACAAACTACTGCTAATAACACAAAAGCACAGGTGTCATCATGACCTAAATGAACCCTGGTCTGATAAGTTGGATGTGTTTATACGAGTTGTCATGAAGAGCTGGATAAATGTTTTTAGCTTGCTCTTAAAGTAGATATGCAGATCAGACACCACAGAGTAAAAACGACTGATTTCATTCATCTCAGCAGAGTGAAATAAACCCATCGGGACTATTGATTTGTTTTGGTTCACTAGGTGCAGCTCAATAGGACTCTGTCCAGTCAGTATGTGATCCGCACACAACCCTCCAACATCTGTCTGTCCACACTGGAATGTGCTGCTGTTGCCTTGTCAGTCCTGGAGCAGAATGATGACATTCAAGAGGTAAAGCGGTGACATGCTTTGTTATTGTCTAAAAGTGTTTGTTTCTTTGTTGCTTTTCATTTGTAAAATACTCAATACTGTGAATACATTTGCTGTGATTCAGCTTCTAATAAATATACAGAAACACAAGCCTGTAGCATGTAAACACCTGAATTTATGCTGGGAAACATTAACATAAACTTTGAGTTATTATATTTATGTGTTTATGCCTCATTTAGCTCTGGTTTTTAACTCTACAGAAAGGTGTAAAATAATCTTTTCTGATCTTAACTTCCTTTTTAAACTCCAGACAGCACGGCCACTAGGCCTGTTTTTATTTCTCTTGTATTGTTCTTGTTTTATTGTTTATTTATTTACCAGCACAGCACTTTAGTTACCTCATGGTATGTGAAAACACTTTATTCTTGATGTAGTTACTTAACAGGTCTAGTTACCGTACATTTACTTTATTAGTACAATCTTTGACCCCTTTATTTTACCTTAATCTCCCTTTGCTGTGTCCCGCCCTAAAACCGCCAC
Organism: Pseudomugil gertrudae; assembly: GCA_037177535.1. NCBI lineage: Eukaryota > Metazoa > Chordata > Actinopteri > Atheriniformes > Pseudomugilidae > Pseudomugil > Pseudomugil gertrudae. Next base: position 3,561,547 of record JBAMHV010000020.1, read on the forward strand.
TGACCTGTCGTACGTTAGCGATGGTAACACATAAACGGTACTAACTAACGCTGCTTTAGCTACTAGTTAAAAAATAATATATACAGACATCTATTTGGAGTCATACATTAAAGTTAGCTTGAAATAAAGCACTGTGTGACTTACCCTTCATCAGTTTGTTCCACACATGAGCCATGTAAACATGGTAAGCTACACAGGATGGAGCTTTCAGCAAAACAAGTTTATTTAATGTAAATTAGGTGTAGTGATCTGTGTTTACGGGGTGTTCTTAGTAAACAGAGCAGCATAGCACAACCTACTAACTTTGCATGAGTCCTGTTTTGTGTTTTATGCAGCAAATCTGCAACAGAAACAACTAGAAAAGCACCTCCGCCAAGCAGCACCGTAATGTTACTGAAAATTGATCCAGGATCTTTCCCGGATCTCCACCAAAAGTTAATCATTTGTTCCCAGCGACACTCCCAACTTATCCTGAAAATTTTATCAAAATCCATCAATAATTTTTTGAGTTATGTTGCTAACTGACAAACCTAACCTCCTTGGTGGAGGTAAATATCCAGAAACGAGTAATGACTAATCACAATCTGACCAGTTACAAGTTCATAGTTCTGCATAGCTGCGTTCGCATTGCCGGGATGCACATCATGTCTTCGGTGGTGCACGTCGAGTCTCTTTGGACCTATGCAAAGCCTACGGCGGTCGCTAGGCAACCAACCCGATGCTGCATGAGTACAAACTGGCTTTAAATCTTATAATATGAACGGTGAACATTTGTGTCGATTATTGATCTGCTGACAAATTATGCTTTGAAAAGGATATTCCAGTTCTTTCTGTCTATTTCTCCTGTGAATTATCACTCAGAGGAGGAGTAGAGAGCTTACCTAGCAACAGTAACCAAGGGGGCGGGGCTTAGCAAAGGGAGCCCATGACAGCATCACATAGTTGCTGCAGATTTGTTGCCTGTACATCCAACACGATCATCTTGGTGCCATGTGATTTGACTTTATTAACCTTAATAAAGTGACCCGTGAGTGTAGTTTTAGTACAAATGAAAAATATTGACGACTTTGTAAATGATTTGCAGGTTCTCTTGAGGCCGCTCAAAGCTCTGTGCTCCTTCCAGCTGCAGCATGGCGCTCAGATTCACCACAGCAAGGAGCATCTTCTTAAGAACGGCATGTACGACAAGCCCATGCCCAAGAACAAACGCAAAATAAAGAGGATGGAGAAACTCATCACAGACCACAATATCTGCCCAAGATGAGAAAGGCGCTTTGCAGAAAGTGGACAGTAAACACATCGGTGGGACTGTGTCATCAGTGTGCAGATAACTCAACCTTTTGGAAGCTGTTTTTGTCTTTTTTTTTTAAGATAAAAGGAGTAGCAGATGAATATAACATACATGCTGTATTTGTCATTAGTTTAAAATTAATGACCAAAGTTCTACTTGAAGCATTTTACGTAACAAATCAGGTTTACATGAATCCACCTTTAATGAAGAAAGAAACGTGTTATGGTTCGTTTTGTGGTGACTTTCTGCGATTGCAGCCGGTCACCGGTTTGAAGGGCTGATTTTGCTGAGCAAAGTCTTAAAAAAATCCAAGTAAACGCAGTAAAATGCTGTACGTGAAGCTACCAAAGACACATAAAGAAAATCAGTGCAACTGGAGATTGTGTTATGTGTTTTCATGATTTTGTTTTAGCCCTGGAAAGTTTCTGGAACTCCGTCTCAGGTGCGTTATCTCCGCTGGGCATCAAACGTGATGCAGAATTTGATGAATCTTGTCAGTGAGACGTCATAAGTGAGAACTTGTGAATGGAGAGTAAGAAGAAAGACGTGCCTGGTAACATACGCTTTTAAAATCCACTAAATTAGCTCCACAGGTGCAAAAAGCAATATGGCCGATGTTGGGATTTTACTTAGTACTGGTTTGTTTGAAAAACAACGTTTATTGTGAGGTTGACAAACCTTTCCTAAGTTAATGAGGAAAAGAGGAATTTCTAGCATCTAAACTTGTTTTTAAAACAGGAAATACTTGGAAATGTGAAGTTATTTTGTCATATTGATATGCTAATGAATACATTTGCATCTGTGTTAGCCACTTTCAAAAGCAGTTTTTATGCAGCCTGACACTTTTTAACTTGACTATTTAGAATAATTTCCACTGAGAGTGCGCACAAAGTACACTGTCTGAAAAAATTCAACTCGATCTGAGCCTCACAACCCACTTTTTAATCTTTATGATTCACCTGAAGAGCTTGATTTCAGTGGTGTTTTTTTTCACACATGGGTATGCACAAGTAGTGAACTTTTTTTTTTATTGGTAGGGCTGGAAATTTATGTGTTTTGGTGAAACTGAAAAAGTAAAAGAAGATAGAAATAAAATTTGTTCTATTTAAGTTCAATGAAGGGATAGGAGTTGCTGCGTTTGAGAGAACTGAATAATACACCAGACTATATGCATTATTTTAATGTTTCATTATTAACCATTTTTATGTAAAGGGGATAAAAAATATAATATTTGACTTTTAAATGTTAAAAAGAACATTTTTAATAGCTATAAATCACAAAGAAGATAAAGGTTATAAGCAACGTTGGTTGATCTTTATAAAAACTTTCTTTGTTACTTACTGACGGAAAAATGAAAGCGATCTTTATTATATGTTTATAGCATATAATATAAAAAATATTGATTTATAGAGAAATTCTTTGTTCTATAATGTGATTTCCACTATTTTGTTATCTGACTAGGAGTCGCCATTGGGTGAACTATTGCGCATGCGCGTTTCGGCTAGGCCCCGGTCGCTCCGCCATCTTTGTTGGCAGCCCATTGTTCACTCTGGAGCTAACAGCGGTTTTAAATCCCTTTACATTTCTTATAAAAATATCTTGACGGTGCAACAGAAAGCTGCCCGCAACAGTCGTGGATTTTCTCTCCGGGTCGCGACTTGTTTTCGGCCAGCAAGTGAGACAGAATGGACGATGAGCAGCCTAAAACCCTGTAAGTGTGTCTGACTGCGTTACCGAGCTAAACGCTTGTATTCGTCACGTAACGGTGAACTACAAAAACGCACTTCAGTCCTTTTTTATTTAAATATAACGTTTATGTACGGTTTTACACAGGCTTATACTTCCCTCAAGCTCCCGCCTAATCTCAATAAAACCATACATGGCGTAATGCTTTAACGTCCAGTGAAATCGGGGACTGCTTAATGCTATTTTTGTTGCAAGCTAGCTAGTTCCAGAAAAATCCTAAATTTAAGCGTCGGTTCACACACCTCTAAACATACACATGTAAAAGTATAAGTGGTCATAAAAGAAGCCACGTCTGGTGTGTGTTGAGGTTAGGTAAATGTGTGTGAAGCTGTTGTGAGCAGCCAAACATTAAACAACCGGCCTCTTCTACAGGCCTGGGAGCGGATTTGTACGTGCGAGCAGAAACATTCACGCTGCTTCTAATTTGGTTATGAAACGGAATCATTTTTGTACAAATGAGACACATAAACATAGTTATATTTAAAGACCCAAGCAGCTTATATTCCAGTAAGGTTTCCCTCTCTTTAGCTTTCATTAAATGCTATAATTACTGACCAGATTGAAACTGTCTTATCATTTATATGATTTTAGGCATTTGCGTTTCCTTGTATCCAAAATGTGGCCATATTTCGAGCTAATTAAATATA
>JBAMHV010000020.1:3649683-3659882 GCA_037177535.1 Pseudomugil gertrudae
GTCCTGTAGTTTAATGTGTCCTGTAGTTTAATGTAGTTTAATGTGTCCTGTAGTTTAATGTGTCCTGTAGTTTAATGCGTCCTGTAGTTTAATGCGTCCTGTAGTTTAATGTGTCCTGTAGTTTAATGTGTCCTGTAGTTTAAAGTGTGCTGTAGTTTAATGCGTCCTGTAGTTTGTGTGCATGCAGGGAAGTGTGGTTTTGTGTGAACGAGTCCAGAGCCGACCTTGTCCCGATCCCTCGCTCTCATCACAGCAGTGTCTGTTTTTAATCTAGGCCAGTGATTTATGGACTGTGTATATCTCCTCACTTCCTTTCATTTCTCAAATGGTTTGTGCACCGCGGGATGATAGATTTATCTACACACAACCTCCTGCATGACTAATTAACTCTGAAATATCAGGGCCAGATGTGGAACTAAAAGACGGACTCCAGAGTGCTTTCTCTCCCGTTCCACTCTTTCATTTCTGTAACTGTTGCTCGTGATTTTTCTGCTTCTTCTTGCCGCTTCTCAGCACTCGGCCATAACTCTGCTGATAATATGACAGGGTGTTTTAGGGGAATGTAAATGTTGTACTGACTGAAACGGCAAAATAACACCATCAATAGTTTTGATTTTGAAGGCAGCCAAAATAAATGTTTGCCTGGTTCTGTATTTGTTTATTTATTTCTTACAGTCTTCATTCATTCTGCACATTTTTACAGGCAACATAGGTTTTAAATTAAATCCCAGATAAAAATCTGCACATTAATGCTACTAAAAGTATAAATAATGCAAAATGATTCAGTTAGCAGTCTACATGCATGCTAATAAACCAGATTTGAACATTTATATTAAAGAAATATGCCTTTTTTAGAGGTTAAATACTGGCAAACTGGTTGGAAACATCCTCTTACAATACAGGGTTAGAGTTGGGGATCTGGCAGCTGAAACTATAACGATAGCCAGTAAAGTAGGTTAATTTATGCCAATAATGTAATTATTTGGCAGGTTTTAAATGTATTAAAGCCAAAAAAATGCAATAACTGAATGGTAATGTAAGAAAACTATAATAAAATGTAAAACTTATTACATTATTTGCACAGAAATGTTATTACATTATTGGATGCTTTGAGGGTTAACCTTCTAAAGCCTTAGGTGGAATTGGGGGCATTAAAAACAGATGGTGCCACACTGTGCCAAAATGTCCATTTTGGTGACTTAGTCTGATCCGTCTGTACTATTATATTATACTAGATATAATCTAGTATAATGTATACATTACACTGTGATCTGACAGACGTTTAGAGCTGCAGCTGCATCTTTCCAAAGGAAAATCAGTATTAACCCTGAAAGGTGTTTTTAGCTCGGCATGAAGCTTTTTCAGTTCGTGCTTCATGCCATTTTTATTTATTCTTAATTAGTAACACATTTACTGATATATTTAAACATCCTATCAATTCTCAAAGCTTTAAAGAAATATGTATTTATTAGTAGATCAGATACCTGTAAATATGCAGGATTCATGCTAATGTCAGGGTTGCATTAATTCATGTAAAAGACATGAAACTGTAATCAGGCTGGACGAACCAGAACGTGTATTTAAACTAAAGTAAAAGTTTTAAGAATCCCTTTAACAGGCTGTAATGCAAGACGGAGACAAAATAAATCCAATCAAATCAATAAAAAACACAACGTTGGACAAAGATGGGGCTTTTCCAGCAAAACCAGTTTCTTCATCTCAAATAAGAACTTTAAAATAACAAACATTTGCACCATGCCATGTCAAAATGTGGGATTTATAGATCATTTCTAGCTGTTACCATGTAACTTACCAGTCTTTCTCCCACTCAGCTGCTGTATCGTACTTCCCAGCTGTTACTGCTGATGGGAAAGCCATTAACAGCCTGCGTGGAGATGTGCTGAAGCTTGCATGTATCATTTACTTTAGAACATAACAACTTGAACACACACACACAAAAAAAGGTCTTATTACTCTGATTTACAGCGTTCCTCTGCAACTCACACACAGCCCTGTGAAAACAGCACCAAACTAGCACGTTTGGAGGGAAAAGTCCACGTTGAAATGCTTTCTTTGCTAAAAGCTTGTTGCTTTTAATGCTTTGGAGCCACATAAACATGTCAAAATCTGTGCTGTGGAAGATATGCATACATTCAGCTTTCTAAGATAACAATTTAACCCACGTGTGTGACACATCGTGCAGCTTAGCTTGTATTTCACTCAGAAAGTTGAACCGTAGCGAGCGAACCAGTGCAATAACGATCAATTTATAGCATAAATGAAAGGTTGCATCACGTTAGACAACCTAACAATGATGGTCAAAACACACCTTTTCACTTCCACCTGAGTTGTTTTAATGTGTCAGCACAGCATTTGCTATATTTACGAGCATAGTAATGAAAAAATGACTGAAACAAACACACGACTGACAGTCATCACCTTTCAGTCCTATTCACACACTTCTCACTTTTCTAACACTTCACTCAGACTGTCTGTTCTCCCGTCAGCATCGATGATCTTTGATGTTAATCCTCACTTTGAAAAAGACAAATGACATTTTTCAGCACCTCCCTTCTGTTTTCTGTATTCAGTTGTTTTTTAAAAGGTGACGTTTGAACTTTTGGGTGAGAAAAAAAAAAAAGGAGGCGATGGGTAAACCTCTTCCGGGCAGATCCACCTTTAAAGAAAAAAAAAAAGCCAGAGGCCCTTCTGACATGCTGCCATGAGTGATGTGTGATCTGTACAAATTTCAAGACTAATAAATCTACCTGTCAGAGGAAGGAGACTTGAAAGGGCCGCTGCCCTGCGGCGCAGCTTAAACGCAACCGCTGTTGATGAAATTCTGTAGGCCGAAGAATTACAGCTGTCAGGAGAAAACGCCTACATCAGATGTGATGGCTGGTCTGGCTCCTTTTCTAACCTGCTCTCTATCTCTCAAAGCCTGCATGCCTCTTTTCATGCTCATTTCTTCTAATGCAAAATATGCAGCTTGTGAACTTTTAACAAAACCGGCGTGGGAAATATTGCTTCCCCAACCTGCAGCAGGACATAGCCTTCATAGTTTCTTGTTCCTTCTCACAACAAAAGCCATTCTGCAAGGGACGAAGCTAAATCACGTCGCACACAGCTGTTTTGCCTTTTCATCGCAGAGCAGCTTCATTTTATTATTGCTTTGAAGTTCAGCCAGTGAGAGACGTATTCACTGCGGGTCCATGACAGCTATAAACATCGGCTCACCCATTCCATCATCTGAAGAGAGAGGCATAAACCAGCTGAGCGTGTTGCTGTATTTATGGGTAAACGAATGGAAAAGCCATTGCTATCTCTAATCTGTCATAAAGGGGATTTATGGCTGTGTGCTGAGAGGACCTTGTTCAGTCTGTGTATTGACTCATCTCCTGCACACAGGCTCCGTGAGGCCAGCAGCTAACCAGACCCCACATCAGTGGAGTTCAATATGAAAATGCTTATGTAGCAAAAAAAAAAAAAAACATACATTTAAAGAAAGTGAAACATTTATGGGAGGTTTTCTTTGTTTAAATAACTTTTATAGCCATGCAATGAGGTCACATTCATAACAAGCATGGTAAATAGCATGTGAGCTAACATGCTAGCTGGTATTATGCTTCATCTTTAGATTAAACCGTTAGTGTGCTAATGTTTATTTAGTTGCACACAGCTGAGACTTGGGAAGAAATGTGGTCTTAAGAGATACCAAATAACATTTTTTCGTGTTTATGTTCTTGTTTCCTGTTAATTTAGTATGTAATTTAATTACAGATGTTATAGAGATGCTTAAAAGATGTTCACATCCATGAATTCCTCATGAAAATGAGCTCGTGTTTGCAGGCCGCTTTAACTACGGCGCTCAGCCTGCAGGTGCTTCTTTAGATCTGCTGTAAAGTTCTTTGCTGGTTGAACATTTAGATAAATGTTATCCTGAAATAGCTGATTTGTAAGTAATTAAATTGTCTCTGTGGTCAGGCGCTCTGGAGGATTTACTCACTTCCCAAAACGGCTACAACAAACCTACTTCATCCCCCAAAACCAACGAGGCCAAAAACTGCAACAAGGTTTTAGAAATAATATATTCATAACATTTTAACACATTATAAAACTTAGTTTCACCAACAAGGCCATGGCTTTTCCTGCATCCGTTTATCTCTCTGTGTGTGTGTGTTTGTGTGTATTGGCAAATTTCATCCATTTTCTACCGCTTATTCCCTGAACGGGGTCACAAAGGGGCTGGAGCCAATCCCAGCTGACACTGGGCAAGAAGCGACCCCAGCTCGACTAGGGGAAAGGCGCAGCAACATTAAAGACAAAAAAAAAGTTAAATGAAGTAAAGGATTTTAGTTTCAACATAAGCCAGGACAAAAACACCACCAGAGCCTGGTTCCCAATTATATTAAACACAGGTGTAACAAACCACACCAAATCCTAGGACACAACAACAAAGACTGGTTACAGAACTGAAACACAAATGAACTCTTCAGTCCAAGTTCAAAAGAAAAGCCCAAACAGCTTAACATCAATAGTCACAGCTAAGTCACTGCTACAAACACCCCAAAGTGGCAAGCTGGTCAAAGCACACACACACACACAGCTGCCCTGGATGATCGTCATCAGTCTGGCATGGTTGTTGGTAGGATCAACCCAATTCCAGAGGTGAGATGGTACAGTCCAACTTGCATGTAGAATCCAGCAGCTGGCCTTGATGCTCTAAGTGACAGAGGCCTGGAGGTTGTAACAGCGGAGTACACCTGGACAGGTCAGTCCATCACAGGGCGCGTTAACAACATACCTACCTCGGGTCCTGGCCTAACTTGGATTCCATTAAAACTTTGGGAGTGATCTGGATCACCATCTGAATCCAGGATTATTTTGAAATGATTCCTTGTCACTAAGAGATGAGACCATTTTCAGTATACATGCATATAACTGAATAAATCTGAGTATTTGGTCAAAATACAGGCGACATTCCCAAAAGTATATAACCTGGATATGAACAAAGCTCTGGACACTACGACCCAGAACAGGAAAAACGATGAGAGTTTCAGAATATTCATCACAACAGGAGAACAGATTAGGATATAAACACGCAACAAACACCACATTATAGCCAAGACACTGATTCATTACTAGTTCTAGGAATCTAAAAGTGCATCCTTATAAAATAAATGACTGATTACATGAGCTGCTTGGCTCTATAAGAGTGCTTTTATTATCCTTGTTGTTTACTAAAGCTACAAATATAGACTAAATCTTATTAATTACATGTCCAGTTCAATTAAATTTAAATAAATAATTTCCATTTAAATTATAAAAATGTCTGTTTTAAGTTGGTAAAGTTCAAACATTTTATTGGTTAAACGTTTTTTTCTGAGCAAATGTTTCCGCCGTACCGCGTTAAAAACTAAAAACTACAGCAAAACCTGAAGCAGCAACCTGTGGAGAGGGATATAAAATGCTGACATGATAAACACACTAAAGATGGAGTTGATGATGGATGCAGTGCTGTTTTTCTGTTTTGCTGCCAACTTCCCCCGAAACCTCAAGCTGTAATCTGATTGCAAAGTGTGGAAGGAAAAACTTTGAAGGCATAAACGGCGAGTTAATCTGTATCTCTGAACTCACCGCCTGCCTGTCAAATGATGGGAGGGACTGCCAAAAAAACAACATAGGTATAATTTAGCATGACAGCTTTCTGGTGGCAGCTGGGGTGAAGAGTTCAGAGAGAAACAGACGCTGTGTGTGTGTGTGTGTGTGAGGGGGGGAATAAAAAGAGACTGGACACATACAGATACATTTACTGTATATGCTGCACATTTATGTATAGCGGCAATACTAAGTCTTGCAAAGGAAGCTTGACAATGTGCTAAACACAAGCGTGATTGTTCAGAGTTGAGCACAGAAAGGTCAAGCAACTGTAGCACAAGCACGTCTATTCAAAGCCTTCAAAAATCAAGTGTGACTATTCAACAAAACTTCCTTTATTTCAGTCCTAACCCCATAACATTGGACCTACTATCTCTTATTCTGTGAAATGACACAAGGAGAATGTCTTTTGACAAGGGTGAACGGGACTGAAACAGAGGATGACCCAAAGCTGGCCCAGCACAGACCAGACCGGGTGCTTGGAAGCCCAGAGGCGTACGCTGTGGATCTGTGACGGTCAACGGGAAGAGCGGAGGGAGGCCGCAAAGAGTGTGATTGTGATAATGGATTCCCACATCAAGGTCTGATGAGAAATGGGACATGGCAGCAGCTTTGGCACTGAAAGTAGAAAATCTAGTTTGAAGCAGGGCGGATGACTTTACGCTCGGTGGCAGCCGCTTGAGGCTTGTGCTGAGGATTTTGGGAGATCTCCCCAGGTCAGAGCGAGGAGTAGAAACACATGGTTTCAATGTCATCTCAGAGTGCAGAGCTGTCCACAAGTTTGTGTCTGTATCTGTATTTATTTATGGCTAGCGAGGAAATGGAGAAAAAACAAAACAGATCTGTGAATTTAAAATGGAAATCTGAAGGATTTCACCGTTTACTCTCTTCAAACACCCTCCTCACTTTGTGTGTTTGGGCTAAATTCCTGCGGAGTTCACTGGTAAGGCTGGCCGGGAGTCTGTTGAGTTGAAAATCATAAATTACTTCAGAGTAAGTTGAAGACACCAGCAGCCGCAGAAACTTTACAGGGAGCTTCAGATCAGCTTTGTGGAAAGCTTACAGCTCGGTCATTAAGACCACAGAGGCCAAACTGCATTTCACTCAGAGAGAAGAAACATTTGGGGGAGAAAATTGAATTCGTGGAAAAAGATAAACCATAAACGAGGACCACCCTGTTTGTGAAACCACTTAAACTCTCAACATGTGTTTTTTCAGCATGGGGGTTTACAGTTTTCCTGAGGCGTTCTCATGAAGAAGAAAACCTCGATGTGCATTTGTGTGGACACGTCTTGCTCTGAGACAACACCTGCTGCAGACTGTGAGCCCTTTAGGGTTTTATTCCACCTCTGACCAGCTAAAAGAACCATGATAAACTGCGTTAACTCCTTTGGCAAGAGGCCTTCGCAGCAGCGAGGGATTTACGACGGCTTTTATAACTTCTCATTTATATAATCGGCCCTGAAAACCATCAGCTGATTGAAGTAAAGCAGAAAACAGGAGCTCTTGTATTAAATCTAGATCCATTTTTCTATTATTTTGATGCATTTTGGACATGTTTAAAAGGGAGGTGTGAAGGACAAAGCTTCTGTAATTTAATTTTCCCAGAAATTTCTGAACCTGCTGATTTAATCGTTTAATGTGAAAGAAAAACCACCCCGGCGAGAGCCCCTTATGAGCAGCGGTCACAAACCGATTAGGGAGTGGTTTGTCTGTGGTTGGAGTAAAGTTGATCCTACCAAGCTTTAAATTAACCACACTTTGCATGTTTTAGCCAGATGGCTCGTGCAACCAGGTGCGCTTTGCATACGGGAACGTAGAAATACGCGTTACTTGATAGTTCAAAAACGACATATAAAAACATTGAGAAGCATTTGTTGAGGGATGTAATCTATCTGCTTGATGTTTACATTCATCAGATAAGCAGTGAGCGTGTTTCCGTTTTAAAGCTGATGTCATGAGGGAGAATTTAGAGGTTTTACTTTATCTAATGGGTTTAATAATGTTCAGATAGGTTTAGGTACTCGGTAACAGAGTGAAAGGTGAAAACACGGCGTTAAAGAATAAATATTGTTTTTCCTGTTCAGCTTTTACACTTTCTTTGTTGGACTTCCTTTCATAAAAATCACAGCTTGTAAACAGTTTTTACAGACACTTGAGAGGCTTTCAGTCCTGCTTTTATATGTGTCTCATCCGGTCTTATGAAATGTTTGAGCGGCGCTCTTCAGAGGTCACAGATTTCAAATCATGTAGTTGATGGTTAGATGTAATGAAAGATGTTACAATCGTCCTGTTGCAGAAGCTTAGTGAGACATTTCTTACACGATACTCTGTTATTTAACGTTATTTACAAGTCAAAGCATGATCCGTCTTCTCCCATGTTAGCTGGATAAGTTCTCCATTAACCCCAACCCCTCATTTCAAAGGTCAAGCTGAACTTGTTTGGCAAATTCCTGACAGACTCATTGAAAAGATCCTCTTTTGCCGCCTGCACGAGGCTCATGTGCACAACTCCACCCTCTGCTAAAGCTTCATGATAAAGTTTATCCTTCACGCAGGCCTCTTGGAAACGTTTCTTGGCATAAAAAAAAAACCCCGATTTGACCTCCACTTTTCCTTTGAGCTGCCATTTCCTGATTACATCATGAAATGAGGAAATTCATGAAAACACCTTCTAGAAGCTTTCTTCTGCTGGATGGTCCTCAATTACTCTACTATTATTAGCTGCTTGAAGGAATCCATGGATGCTAATCTCTGGAACAAGATTGGCATTAACTGAAATGTGGAAAACAAAAAAATTAGGGCAAAAAAAATCAAGATTAGAGATTTTGTTTCAAAATAAATGCGCTAATCTTGTTTAAAATATAGAAAAAAGCTTTTTTTTTAGCTATGTTATTTCAGATCAGTTCCTTTTCTGCTTAACTATTCACAATAACAGAAACTTTACCCAAACTTCCTCTCTGGGCATTTATCACCACATACATGCCACGCAGCCAGCTGCAAGTGAATGCTTGTCTTCAGCCATCCTTCTTTGGCATTATCCTCTCCTATTATCATGTGCATGCCTTCCCTGAGTTGAGAGACAGGCCACAGTCTTTAAATTGTTCCTGCATCCTCAGGCCATGTTCATGTGAAGATCCAGTTCAGGGTGTGACAATGAGGATCATCTGGCTCAAATCAGCCAAACAATCTGATACAAGCTGGTCCAGACATGCCAAAGAGAGACCCTGACTGCACCATCCAGTTCGCTGCGTTACTGGAGTTTATACTCACAAAGATAAGACTGAATTAATTAGGCTTCTCTCAAACACTCAATAGCTTTGTGTCTTTTAAGTCACGCTGGTGCTGACAGGGAAACGTTCCGCCTTGCTGTCTCCATCATGAGTTCTTCACAGATTATCAATCAAAATTTCATGTCAGAAATCAGTGACGAAGAGGATGAAACGGATCTGAAGAGCTTTGATGAAAGAAGTTTGCTATGAAAGAGGCTTTCAAAGCACAAAAGGCGTCTCCACTTCTGTTCTTTTGCTTTCTGTCCCCATTTACGTTCTAAAAGATTAGCCAAGCACTCATACCGGCTCTGTCTTAGCTGTGAGCGATGAACTCAAACTGGTGTCATGGCAGATTTCATGTAACGACGCTGCACGCCTGTCTCTTCCAGTTTAGCCGTTTCTGTCTCTTTACTGGAAGCATATGCTCCAGACCAGCTCCAGCACCAGCTACCCGGCCAGCATTTTAATATCAAGCCGTGTGAGAAGTGATAAAAGAAGAAGGGAAATAACCAAGATGTCAACTACAATGTTAAACACCAAACGTGAGCTCTCATTACTCTCCTCGCCATTTCTTGTCTGGCTCGTGAGCAGTGCGGTAACATTAGTCGTGTTGCTTGGAGCGACACCTTGTCAGGTGGAGTTTAGAGACACGGGATCCGGTAACGTCTCGCCAGGATGAGCGTGAGCCACGGGGGGGGGAAAAAGGGAGTGAGAGAGTAAGGAGAGGAGGATTGATGGTGGCAGTCTGGAGTTGCTGTTGTCTCATGTGACCAGCTGCTGGATCTGAAAGGTTAGAAATGATTCGGTTATTTTCACAACACAATGAGCAGGATGTTAATTCATGATATCTCCACGCGGCCCCTAAATGTTTTTTAAAGTTGTCAAAGTCACTAAGATTTAGAGAAGTTCTCAATAAAAGCTCAGGTTAAATATAAGAACTGTGTTGTATTGTGTTTATTAGACTCCTGAAGCTCAAAAGCAAAAAATTACTGCTGGTAACTCGTTTTTCTTTTTTAACACGTGAACTTTGTTATCAGTGATTGATCCAACCTGCTGTATCACACCAACCTGCCGTATCATACCAACCTACCGTATCACACCAACCTGCCGTATCACATCCAACCTACCGTATCACACCAACCTACCGTATCACACCAACCTGCTGTATCACACCAACCTACCGTATCACACCAACCTGTCGTATCACACCAACCTGTCGTATCACACCAACCTGTCGTATCACACCAACCTGTCGTATCACACCAACCT
>JBAMHV010000020.1:3678067-3691572 GCA_037177535.1 Pseudomugil gertrudae
TCCTCTGGAGGTTTCCTGGGTACTGGTGGGCGGCTGTCCCTGTGTGGTCCTCTGGAGGTTTCCTGGGTACTGGTGGGTGGCTGTCCCTGTGTGGCCCTCTGGAGGTTCTCTCGGTACTGGTGGTGATCAGTTTTGCGCTCCGGGTCTGGCCGGTTTCTCCCTGGTGGCGCCTGTGGCTGTCCTGGGAGTCTTCCGCCCGAGAGTGCGGGCTGCCCTCCTGACTGCCTGGTGCAGGGATGGGGGGGTGGGTGGACGCCAGTGTGGGCTGGAGTGTGGTGTTAATGATGGGGAAGGGATGCTGGTGAAGGCGGGGGTGATGGAGGGGAGGGTGTTTTGTCCTGTCTAGGCTACCCCACATAAAATGGGAAACAGCTGTGGTATATAGATATAGATAGATAGATGTTAATTACACCTTATTGCCAAATCCTGAATGAAATACTGTAAAATCTGCTTGTTTAGATGCCTTTGCAAATGAATGTTTGTTATCATAGGTGGAAACAACTCTGTGGGCCACGTTTGTCTATAATAGCAAAGCTTTGCACCAAAACTACAAGTTAGTGGGACATTGGCATCTTTACGCTGCGGTAAGCAGGAAACTTTAGTTCATTTTGTTTAAGATGAAGGATTTACTCCTGTATATTTCCCCCTAAATGTCATGATACAGTATCAGTGCTGTAGGAAGTTGTTATATATTTAATATATTTTTACTTAAACACTACGTTTTAATACCACTAATGACATTTTCTCTGTGCTGAGTCTCGTCTGTCATCGCCTCCTTTGTCATCCTGTTTGATGTCGACGGAGCTGAAAGAGTTTCAGGTAAATATTTGCCGTCGGCTTCTATTGTGAACCCTGGCAAAACAAAGAGACCTCTTTTCCAGATGTCTCCTCAATTAGTGTAAACAGAATGAAAGCATGTGCTTGGTTTCACCCCGCTGAGTGAAAGGTGTGACTTAACATACGCATCTTCGTCTCGTCAGCATCAAAGGCAAAGATGGGCTTTCCAGTTTTGAGCAATACCTCCACTTGATGTGTCAGCAGGTTCCTCCCTCAGCCTTATTTTCCTGTCTTAACCTCCTCCTCTACCCTTCTTTTGTCTGGGCTTGCTCTGTAGCCTTCTTGCCTGGGGATTACTGGCTGAGCAGAAGTCAGAAATGCGCAGTAAGAAGCTAAAAACCAAACAAATGTGCGCTCTTACATATTTTGCAGCCTTAACAGCAATTTCCTTTTTAACTCAGAGCATTTTACATTTCCCGCTCCACTGAGTCTTCTGAATGAGAAACCTTTACCACACTTTAAAGATCAAAATGGCGGACATGACAGAATGGCTTGCATTCCTCTCAGGTGATGACAGTGATAATCCACACAGGCAGTCTGGATTCAGTCGAGCATAAATGACGAGGTTGAGTGACATACTGACACACATTGGCACACACTACCTGCAACCTTCCCACTCGCCTCCGGCCCTGCTTCGGAAGGCATGTTGGTCACAGATAGACTACAGTTTATCTCACAGCTGCTGCGCGCACTTAGAAATGTGCACAAATCTCCGCTCTAATCCTCGCTGTCAGACTTTGTGACAGAATGACAGGCAGAGAGAGGGAGGAGGAAGAAGCGTTCAATGTTAAGTGGCAGGGTGACGGCAAAATACCAGTGAAGCGGTGCACATGCAGCACAAAACAATAATCACATGATCACACCAGCAAACCTTTCACTGACAGCACAACACACACAAGCTGTAAACTGGGATTCTTACTTCTTATTTATCAAAAACAAAGTTGAATAGTTACATTTTTTTAAAGTCTTGTTGAGACTTGACTTGGACTTATGAGAAAGGACCTGCAAACATCTCCGAGTCTCACATTATGGGTAAGAAAGTCCACTTAAGTCTCAAGTTGTATGGCGAGTCAAGTCACAAGTAACTTTTAAGTTGTAATCAGTAATCAGCCTTGCAACGCCTGCCATCTGGTCTGTTTACAACAGGGATGCCCAAATCCAGTCCACAAGCGAGGTACCACCCATCTACCAAACAATCCTTCCCCAACACACCTAAATCAAATGGCTCGATTCCCTCTTCTGCATGTCACCCAGCTCAGCTTTGTAATGAGACATTATGTGATTCAGGTGTGTTGGACAATGTTTGCATCCAGAAACTAAAGGGCCAATGCAGCGAACACCCACTATCCTGCAGGTTTTAGATGTTTCCCTGCTGCAACACACCTGATTTAAACAACAGCTTGTTGTCAAGTTCAGCACAAGCCTCTTAATAACACATATGATTCAGCTGTATTGTAGCAGGTAAACATGTAGCTAAACAAGACTCCTGATCCCTAAATCAGCAAAAGCTGCAGTTTTCTAATAAACTGTGGTCTAAAAAATATATATAAATGGTAAAGTCAGCAGTTAATCCCTCCTCTAAACATATTCAGTGAAGTCTGTCTAACAAACGTAGCAACAAGCTAATGTTTACGCTGCTGTGGTGCTAAGCTTGTTGCTAACATTAAGCTTTTATATTAGAAAACTCCTCCTGGTGTGTTTTCAGGTGAAAATGAGGGGATCCAGCATCCTTTATTTTTATACCACAGACGGTGCAGTTTGCTGTCTCTTTTTAGTGCGTTTCAGTTACTATTATTTTGATCGTGGACGTGTCTGTGTTTGTGTGACATCACAGGAAATGAAAGCAGACAGGAGTTCAGATAGAGAGAAAATCCCAAAGAAAAAGTTAGAAATAAGATTGAGTTGAGTCTGGTGTCATTAAAAATGTTATTTAAGTGCAATTTGAGTCCATGTCCCATCTCTGGTGTGCATTAATTCATCCATCTATCTTCACAATTCTGACCCAGTAGGTTGGTATTTTACTTTATGTCACAGTAAGCAAGTTAAACATTTACATCAATAGGTTAAATTATGTTCTATTTTTTGTCTTTGCTGTCTTCATCTTTCCTCAAGTCACTTGCTGTAGTGGTTCAATTAAAAACAAACAAAAAAAAAACATGACAATTCCCATAAAGCATCATTGCTGGGAGTCATAGCACCCTACTTCCCTGTGTAGTCTCCACATGAGCCAAAGTGCCCGAAGCTACATCCTAATTTGTCATGCTGTCAGAGAGATGGCTGTAATGCTGGTGCTGGTGGGCATATGAAAGCAAGCTGGATCATTTGAAGGAGCCGTTTGGAACAAATAGTTCCTGCGTTTGAAGGATGAGCTGAGAAAAGTGGCTTTGATTTATGCACAGCTCGTACGTTTGGTGGAATTTTAAATCACAAGTTCCCATAAAACATAAAGCACAAGTTCCCGTTGTTTAAAGAAAACTCAGGATACTTGGTCAAAAGGAGGATTTTGAATTTTAATGAGAGGAATCAAAGTGGAAGGAGCATGCTGTACTACTGCTTTATATTTCCACGAATGTGATTTTGAAATAATTAGATTATTGTCGGGATAGGAACAATTTGAGTATTGAAACAGACAGCGCTCACACACAAACACACACACATCACAGCTCTCTCCTGGTGTATCCCGCCCCTCCTCGTCGTCTCTCCTCCTGCCAAATCGTTTCCACCAAATCCGTTTTGATACGACATCTCAGCACCCCACAAAGTGAAGATAATCCTTGACATTTTTATCATTCACCCCTCTTTTATTTAGTCTGCAGCTCGGCTTGCTGTCTTGTTTGCTGATAAAATCTGCCACCCAATTCAAGCTTTGGTGGATTGCACATCAAAACGGCCTGTTTCACCCCAGAGGGTGACAAAGTGTCAAAATAATATTCCTCTTTTGGTGGCAACCTAATTTAAAAACTTTATTTGATGATTGTAACCATTAACAGGCTGGCTGTGATGTCACCATCCCCTTGTTATGGTTTATGTGACAAATACAGAGATGATTATAATAATTATTATAATTTCCCCCTGTGATTGATTAGCTTTTTTAATCATTCTGTGTGGGTGCTTTGACATTGAATTAGCAGACTGAAAACAAATAGATATTCATCCAGGCTTTAAACATTACAAATGGCCTTTTTTTTACTTTCTGACCTTAAAAAGATGCATTTCTGATTTGTTTTTGTGACACAGTGGCATTCCTGGAGCCTGTCCTGAGGTTGAGAAACCACACTTAACTACTTAACATTTGCTTTCAGACTGTTAGATGACATTACAGCTACATTTCTCTCCATGCACCGCCTCACATGTCAGCAAATTAAGCAACACGTTGGCCTGATTCAACAAAGAAATGCAAAAACACATTATTGGAGGAAGAGGGGAAAAGAGAAGGACAGGGACAGAGATCAGACTGACTTTTGACTGAATGCGCTGCTATGTGGCTGCAAATTGTGGTAGCTCTGTGTCGACTCTTGTGATTTTTGTAATATAGGCGTCTTTTTTAAGACATTAGCTGTGAAATTGAGTTTGTCCGGGAGGATTTTTCACGCTAGTCAGAGGCTGTGCTACACAGGAGGATATTTTTTTTTGCTCTTTCAAGATTTGTTATTAGAGTCTCCATGGCAACAATACTTGTTTACCACCAGGATCTACTAATAATACTCTCCAAATTCAAGATTATCAGTGAAATAACAAAGAAATAGAAGACGGTGCGGGGCAGGAGTGAGGCAGAGGGAAAAACAGTGGAGATTTAAACCGTTTCTTTCATCTGTTGTGATGCTAACGTGCGATTGCTAACAAAATTGATGAGCTCCAGGTGCTAACCGGGTCTCAGAAAGAATACAGAGAGTGCAGTTTTATGTTCCCAGACGTTAATGCGTCTGTACACTGTTTCAAGACGATCCGTGCAGACCGCAGCAAACGGCTCGGTGGAAAACTAAAGGAAGGTTAACCAGTGTTTGTTTCATCCTGGACACGTCACTGTTAAAGAGAAGATCTACACAAGATAGATCAAACTGCTAACTTTGCCAGACTCCAACACAACATCCAAACGCATTTGTGGCGATCTCTGCAGATTGTAACACCACCTCCCTCTCTGCTACTCTACCAACGTTCCAACAGTTTATCAGCTGCTCCACCAGAGAAAATAAAACATTAGACTTATTTTATGCTAATATTAAAAATGCATGTCCTGCCACCTTTAGGAAGATCTGATCATAATCTGGTTCTTCTAACCTCCTACAAGCCCATCGTTCAGCAACGGCCATTAGACAGACTATTAAAACCTGGTCTGATGATGATGAAGATGCTCTGAGAGGATGCTTCCAGATTGTCCGTGACAGATTATATAATATCTGTGTGGACAGCACCATTCCAACCAGAACAGTGAGGTGTTTCCCCAGTAACAAACCCTGGCTCACCAGTAACCTGAAAAAGCTGCTGTAAACTTGAATTTCCCTCTGGGATTAATAAAGTATTTTTCATTTCATTTTAGTGCCTGGAAAGAGCTCAAAGTAGAGACAAGATGCAAGACGACATCAAATTAGTTGACGTCGTTCTGAAAAACAACCTTACAAAATATAAATACAGCTTTTTTTCAAGCAATAAATAAAAGCCTGAAGTTACAAGAGAAAGTACACATATCTAAGAAGAGCCCTTTACAACAGGGCTACTCAGTTCGGTTCTGCAACGGCTGCGATCCAACAGGTTTTCCATACATTCCTGATTCAACACACCTGAGTCAAATTAAATTGATCTAACAGCATATCAGCTTCCACACAAGGACTCATTGATATGAGTCAGCTGTTGGAGCAATAATATGTGGAAATCCTGCTGGACTGCGGCCCTCATAAGAGCGAATTTAGTAGCCATACTTTGCAAAGCTGTGGCTCTAAACATCTATCATCTCGCTGTGAAAATGATCTCTGTGTTGCACAACAAAATTAAAGGGGTGTTAATGCAGACATTTCAGATGAGGGCTTGAAAATAGCCATTGTGGGACCATTCGACACTGTCAAAGTCCCTCAATAGGGGGATGTTTGATTTGAAAAGGTTCATTTAAATGTCATCTTTTCCCCAACTAGTTAAATTTTAATGAAAAGTTTCCTTTCAACCTTCAAAAGAATTAATTATAAGGGTTAATTTGTGTTCTGTGACAGAAAGAGGTCTTAGATGTTTAGACTTTTCAGCTACAAGCCAACGTGATCAAGGCTGGTGCTCACTGGCACAGATGAGATGTTTCTGAAGTGGAAAAAATAGTCAGACTCTTTGATAAAACATTCCTATCTTTCCTCCATGCTGTGCAGATGATGTTGCCGAGCACATGTCAGTGTGTGAGGAGCTGTAAACTGTTGACCTTTTACACAACAATGATTCTCCTTGGCTCAGAAGAAATATAAGCATCCAGATAGTCTGTGACAAATCTTGCGGTATGTCAAGAGAAGACATCAAGAGGAAGAGAAAAAAAAGCTTGAGGGTAAAAATCCAGAAGATACGAGGCCAGAAACCCTGCTCAGAGCCTCGGTTATAACATTCTGACATGATGATTAATCTCCGCGTTCATACAAAAAGCCCCTTTATTTTAGAAAACAGCCTTACTTTTGCAAGATGGGGCGGCTCTTTTAAACAATCAGTGCTTTCCTGTAATAATGCACACATTTTTTACTGCTGGTTCAGTGGAATGAACAATGCCGGCCAGGCCGTGGTTTTGATTTTTTACAACAGTGAGCACAAACACTATAAATTTACAGTCACCAGAGAGTTTTTGTAATAGGCACTCAACTTTGCAAAAGGCAATAACTCTCTCCGTCTTACTTTCTTCTGAAATGCTCCCACTGTTTGCTGAGGTAGCCGAGGCAGCTGGCAGGACTCAGCACTCAGCCTGACAAGCTGCTTTGAAATACCAATCACTGAGTTTATACAACAGGGAGGGCTCGTAAATATGTCCAGCAGGGAAATATACAATACTACACTTCAGGGTTTTTTTATTTTTTATTTTGTAAAGGAGAGTTATGGCCTCAACGGTCTATAGGCTGTACAGGTGATATAATATATGCTCAGTCTTGTTCTGAAACCCATTTATCATGGATGACAGTAGAGGTAAGTGCTAGTTGTGTTATCCTCGTGACAATCCCCTGTATCCCTCCTGCCAGCACCACCCACATTTATACACAAATGTACATGGATACATGAGACGCCGCAAACCCATGCTGGCTTGGCCGCGGCCACGCTGTGAGTAATTTACAGCAGCATGTGGCAGGAAGTGAGGTGTAGACTTGCACTTTTACCCACAAAATAACACCTTAAAGTCCAATCCCTCCTTGCCAGATGTATCAGACTTTACAGTTCTAGCCAACAAGTGTTGATTTTTTTGTTTTTCCTTCCTCTTGCTGCTGAAAGGACTCCTTTTGCTGGTAGACTTAGGGCGCATTCACGTCAGCCTTTCCTGCTCGTTTGAGGAGGTGCACATGTGCATCTGAACTCTGATGCACATTAAGGAAGCACACTTTGGTTCACCTAAAATCCTAGGTCTCGGTTCATTTCATGTGAAGCAGGTGCAGGAAATGGACTATAACCAGAACAGAAACAGACGTCGCTCTGCATTTCTTGTTGGTTGTTTGTCTTGTTTACCTCCGGCCATCTGACTAAATGTTACCGGTGGCTCTAAAATCACAAAAGGAATTGAAAAGTGATCAAGCTTTTCTGTTACCGCCCTAAAGCTCTGAATGAACTTCCCTTATATACCAGACGAGCTTTTCCCCCTTTGGCTTTTCTTTTATTGTTTCTGATCGTATACTTTTCCTCTTTGTTTTTAGTGTTTATATTGATTATTTCTGTCCTGTGTTTGACTTGTGCAGCACTCTGGTCAACCATGTGTTGTATTTGTAAAGTGCTGTATAAATAAATGTGGTATGATGTGTTTTCTCCTGCAGTAATTCTAGTCGCAGCACTCCCTTTCAGGCAATGAAAGGAATATGTTGTTCAACAGGTTCAGTTCATTTGACAAAGTGCAATGCGAAGGCAACACGGTCCAACTGAATGTTGCAAACCCCAGCACTATGGATGGAAACATGACCTTTGACCTTGGGTTTATGGATGACTCTACAGAAGAATCTCAATAGTACAATAAAAACATTATTTTTGCATGATTATTAGCATAGCGCCTGATGTTTGTGAGGCTTTTTTTAGCGGTTTAGGAAACAACATCTAGTTTACATCCATGGCTTCATATAATATGAGTGACAAATTGTAACTTGACAATAAAATCTCCACTTGTACTTTTCTATGAGGCAAAAACAAACCATTTTCTATGATTTTTATTTAAATGCTATATGCTAACGTTAGCTGCCCCAGTGCTTGTTTACACCAAGCAGGTTCATGATGAAACATCAAGTCGTGTTGGATACTCAGACTTTGTTGGGTAGTTTTGATTTGTTTTAGCTTATACATTTAGCATGGGTCAGTTTGGGTCGTTATTTAGAGTCCTCTCTTCTACGGGTGCAATTAAAAATGGCTTCATTTTGCTCACAACCCCTGTCACAGCTTACGCTCTGTGCATCATCTGGACAGGATCGTTTGTTCATGTGGCGCCCAACCTGATGGGTGCAGATTTGATGTGACCAATGCTTAAAAGCAGGAAGCTGAACTTTATCATTTCCACTTTGAAGTCAATGCAAAAGATTCAACAAGGCTGAATAGTCAAAAAGCTTTATTTGTGTGTGTGTGTGTGTGTGTGTGTGTGTTTGTGCACCTCTAAATAAGTGTGTTCTAATGGTGATGATATGGATTAATGAAAAATGGAAAATAATGTAAGAAATAAGAATCAGGAAAAAGGATGCTGTGGATAAGGATTAAATATGAATTTGCTTATAATTGTGGACCAAACCTTGTTGAAATGGTGCACAAGGATTCAGAGAGATTTGTTTAATCAGGTTCATCCAGAAGGTGATTTTCAACAGATTTCTTACCTTCTAGTTTAACGTCTAGGTAACGTAGCACATTTTTAACAGCTCCTACTGCAAAAAGGGCTTAACAAGCTAAAACACATCAAAAATTAAGAATCTATGTAATTTTATGGATATGTTTCCTAAGATACAGATATGGGAAATAAGAAGGGTGCTGCAGGTGATCAGTGCCAGAAAGTGTGCAATGTGAGTGGTGTGTTGTGTGCAATAAGTACAGACACGTACAGAGTTAATAGTTTTATGCAGGGTATCTTTTGTTTCTAATAAAACCGAGATATTGCTGAATTAACAGGATTATGCCAGGGAGGATTTGGGAGTGAAGGGATCATGTTAAATGAGTAATTTTGTGGGTAACAGATTTTTTAAATGATTAAAGTTTTTTCTAAAAGTGAAATTGGTAAATTTGTCCAGCAGTTGAGGTCATTTTGTATTTATATGAATATGGTAATGTGCAGTTTAGATGTAAAAGCTCGGTGGATCTTTGGATGTCTAATTATTTCCTGTTTTCCGTAGGAGAGGTGAAATTGTGACGTAAGGGCTGTCTGATCGCGTTGGCCCATGCAGAGAGGTAGGACAGTGGATTTTGTTAATTGGACAATGATGAGAATGATCTAAAAACTATGTCATGATGACGGAGGTTTCTGAGGGAAGATCAACACATCATCTGCATAGAGGGTTATTTTGGGTTTTGTCTAATGATGATTCCTTTGATTTTTTTTGTTCTTTTGACATTTGCTAGCTGTGAAAAAGTGCAAAAAGTAAAAGAGAGAGTGGACATCTGAATCATGAATTGTTTGAACTTAGTGAAATAATTAAAGATGACTTTTTCCTGTTGTTTGAAAGCTGCATAAGGCTGAATAAATTCTGTGTTATGGGATGACTGCCTTCCTTTGATCAAACTGGTTTGGTCCAGATGCATAATGGATGAAATAACTTGACTTTACTTAATTTTAATGTCTGTATTTAATAAAGAAAGCAGTCTCTTACTGGAACTTGAATTGGGTCTTTTCCAGGTATTTAAAGCACACTTATTAATGCTGTGTTTACTGTGGATGGTATATTGTTAAACTCTGTAAAAGAGAAGGTAGACAGTAAAGCAAAAATGTTTATAGGCCTGAGCAGGGAATGAATAGTTCTGGTAAACAGCTGTTTGAGGCAATAAAGACACAGACACGGCTCCGGCGCACTGTGGACAAGGTTTCATGTAAAGTGTGAAATGTATGTGAGAGACCATATGAGTTATAACATTGTTGTGTAGATGGTGTAGAAATAGCCACTGAATACTGAATGTGTGTATCAACCTGCATAAAATAGCAATAAATAAAATGATCTTATTTTTATTGAGGTTCCTATCTCTGGGTAAAGATACTCTGAGCCAAATCCAAAGCAGCCGCCCTGGATTTGTTCAGCACAGTTTCCTTTTACACTCTGCATTAGTTGAACCTCCTTTCTGGAACAAGCTGACTCGTAGTTGCTGATGACCACACCTGCTCCTCATCTGTCTTTAGTGGATGTTTCGCCTGGTTTTATGATTCTTTGTTAGTTTATTGTTCTTTCACAACTATTATTATATTTTCTTGTACGAACTACCTTAATAAGGCTTTTTTTTAGCTACAAAATGAAATCCCAGTTAGAGACTTTCACCTGCCTGCCATCTTGTCATCCCACATTTTGTGTCAGGACCGGGACACACTCGCAGGACAGGTAATCCAAAAAAAAAATCTCTTTTTATTCTCAAATGGGCACAAGGAATCGGCAGTTACATGCTGCAGGCAACAAAATGATCTGGCAGGGAAAGCAGGGAGCCAGCAAACGAAAGTACACAGGGAAGGGGAGACACAGGTGAAACACATGAGGGTAATCAGGAAGCAGGTAGGAGGAGAAGATACACGAGGGAGGGCCAGACGAGACACCTGGAAAACAGGAGAGTTAGTAAATAAATCAAAGCCAAAAGGGAAGAAAAACAAGTAAAAAACCCAGGACCAGGAACAAAACCTGACATTTTGGTGCTACTTGTTCTCCTGTTTTGTTTTATAAAGCAATAAAAGTTTATAAAGAATTCTTCTTTTTAATTGTTACTGGCATTTTGGCCAAATATTTTTTTAAATATTGTTTTTTTTGTGACTATTTATGATTTTATAGCAGATATTATTATATTATCCCCAAAGAACACACTGTAATAATAATAATAATACATTTTATTTTGAGGCACCTTTTTGGACACCCAAGGACACCGTACAAAAAAAAATAGTCATAAAAAAATCAATCAATTAAAAACAGACAGTAATACAGTACAGAAAAAAATAAATATACAATCAGCAGGGATGATGGATGATTATTGATGATGGATGCTGGATGTGCTTTTTAGTCTTCCATTCATTTAGGAATTACAATTGTTACCTGGCAATAGCAATTACAACAAGCATTAACATGTGAAGACGTAATTAAAACCACATTCTCAGCTTTAGACTTTAAATTTTTACAAAATCCAAAGAAGGGTTTTTAAACTGCAACCTCAGAGAAACACAATCCTCCAGGTTTTAGATATTAAACACACTTCACTCAAATCCACGGGTCATTATGACATGATGACTTGATCAGGTGTGTTGGAGCAGGAAAACAAACACCGGTCCTCTGCGACCAGTGCCCTGCAGGTTTTAGAAGTTTCCCTGCTCCAACACATCTCACTCAAATGAATGGGTGATCAGTGGACATGTGCAGAGAGCTGCAGAAGTCTGAGTCAGGTGTTTTTTTCCTGCAGGAAAACCTCTAAAACCCACAGGACAGAGAAAGATGACTCACAGGGACCAGAGCCTTGATCCAAAGTTTATTGCAATCAGAAACAACCATTTATGATTAAAAGCAACCTTTAATTCACTGAAACCCAATCCCCATCGCTTGTGCTTGATTTTCTTTTCTTGAGTTTTTCCTACTAAATCTAAAAAAGCAGCTCAAAACCGAGATCTTTTTGCCAGATGTGTCCCCGACCAGAAGTTATCATCGCTTCTGCCAAGAAGCTGAGTGATGCTGAGAAGGAAAATAACTGAGTCAACATCCTGTATGGATATGAGTAACAGACAGTGAGAGAGAAATACCAGGAGGTGAACGGGAGATGAAAGATGAGCCACACCTTATAGATATTAAGCATAATCTGTATTTATGGTTGTGTGGAAAATCATGACTTTATCTTACCCTCTGAAGTTCAGCGTGCATTTGGAGCTGGGAAGGAAACTGTCCTACTTCAGCAAAAATCTGAGGTCAGCGCTGGAAATATTTCACAGCGTGTCAGACCACTCGGCACACGATGAATAATGCTCAACATGACACCGTAATGCTTGTTCAGGTGAAAAACGGTTCCCTCCACAACTTTCTGGGGCAATGGTAATAATATTCCATCCACTGGTGAGGCTGTGTGAAAAATGGCACTACTTCACATTCATGTATTCACCCTGGAAAGATAAATTAGGCCCCAGACATTTCAATCCAACTTCCTAAATAGAGCACTTTGTCATCACTAACTAAAAGAGGGGGGTTTGTTGG
This sequence comes from Pseudomugil gertrudae, assembly GCA_037177535.1. Lineage (NCBI taxonomy): Eukaryota > Metazoa > Chordata > Actinopteri > Atheriniformes > Pseudomugilidae > Pseudomugil > Pseudomugil gertrudae. The sequence goes on from JBAMHV010000020.1 coordinate 3,690,451, forward strand.
GCTATCAGCAGCATAATTCATGATTCTTTACATTCTGCGTATCAGGAACACATTTGATCTCCTGAATTAGTCATCAGTTATTCTGTAAATAATCCCCATTAACAGCAGGAAGACAAAGTATTGCTTTAATTTGGAATAATCCCTCATCTTCTGCAGCGTTCCAGCTGAGCAGGAGCACGAGCTGCGTCCTTTATCTTGATCTCTGCAGTCAAATATCAGGGAGAAAATGTGGAGCAATGAAGCCAGGCGAAGTGTGAAGCGACGTGGCTGATAGGCGTTGATTTACTCGCACAATAACGGCCTTTTAATTGAGCTCTTCCGCTCTTTGTAACATCAAAGTCTGACAAGTGGTTTGACAGCAGCGCTTTCTCTCCCCTCTGTGTGACTGACAGGCCCAATACGCACCCCTTCGTCCCTTTCAGCTTCCTTCAGCTGTCACGAATCCTGAAACTGGACACCTGTGCCTGAGGGACAAACTGTGTGTCCAACAGAATTTGAAATTAAAGTAGTTATCCTGTCAGAACATGCAGAGGGCCCTTCATGGCCCTTCATCCTTCACGCTGTGCGGCTTGCACGCTGCTGCTTTGATTTATTTGCAAAGACAGAAATACAAATAAAGAAAACAATCTCATTTACCAGCTCCCAGTGTTCCCACAGTCTGTTAAATGGAAAAGTCAAGTGTTATGACAGGCTGCGTCTGCGTCGCTGGCGTGTCTTGAGGGAGTGCAAAAGGGGCGTGTGGTGTTTGCCGAGTGATGACAGATGTGGGACGAATGCTGAAATGCATCTCTTGTTCTGTAATGATGTGTTTTGGGTTGCGATTGTCGCTGCTGACCGGTGATTATGCGGCTGTATATGTGCAGGAACACAGCTCACGTTTAGCATCACTCACATTTGGATGTCTTAAGTGGGGGTTGAAGGTTAAGTAAATAAAGCCATCAAAGTTTGGGAACAAGCGGGGCTCCAACCGGGATCCTTTCTATGTGGGGTTTAGAAGTTCTCCCCGTGTTAGCGTGGGTTCTCTCCGTGTTAGAGTGGGTTCTCCCCATGTTAGCGTGGGTTCTCCCTGTGTTAGCGTGGGTTCTCTCCGTGTTAGCGTGGGTTCTCTCCGTGTTAGCGTGG
>JBAMHV010000020.1:3775991-3792074 GCA_037177535.1 Pseudomugil gertrudae
ACACATCCTGATGGAAACGCTCTGTTTCTGGGTATAATCGTGTGAGGCCGGGTAGAGTAGGTACTAGTGGAAAAGCGCCTTTTATAAAACAAAGGATGTCATAGGATCCCGCAGAGTCAGGGATCAGCAACATGAGCACATGTTAAAACTTTAAAACTTAAAAACTATTAAAGCAAATCCAGAATGATGTCATTTCCTTTTATTCTCAAAATTCCCTCACCTCTCATCCTGAGAAAAACTATTTTGGTGGATATGAAAGAGGCTTTCGGCCTGTGTGCTCTGTGTTTGTGCTTTTTTGGCACGTCTTCCCGCCACAGCCAGATGTGGCTCTGGAGTTTGCATTAGCATTACATGGATATTCAGAGCCTCAGACCATGAGAACTCATGTGAGAAAAACCCTCTGCTTTTTTTTTCCCCCTCAAAAAAAGTGTCTCCTCCAAAGGACCTAACGCTCGGCGAGGTCACCACCGACACTGTGGATCTGTCCTGGAACAACGAGATGCTGGTCACAGAGTACCTCGTCACATATGTGCCAACCAGTCCCGGGGGTCTTCTCCTGGAGTTCACCGTGCCTGGAGATCAAACCGCAGCCACCGTTAAAGAGCTGGAGCCCGGCATCGAGTACCTGATCAGTGTCTATGCTGTCCTGAGCAACAAGAGGAGCGTCCCTGTTAGTGCGAGGGTGGCCACAGGTACTTTACAAGCATTTCGGAGTTGGTTCCAGAGTAGTTCAAACTGATGAGTATTTTTGTTTCCATCCCTGCAGATCTCCCACAGCCAGAGGGTTTACGATTCAAATCAATCAGGGAAACTTCTGTAGAGGTCATGTGGGACCAACTGGACATCTCCTTTGATGGCTGGGAGATCTATTTCCGCAACACGGTCAGTCTGCCCATCATCTTTATAAGCCTCTGAGAGGGACGTGAGCGGTGCCAGCTTGTCGGAAGCTTTAGTAAAACATGGATTACTTCAGTGCCAAGCATTAAATTTGCTGTGACATATGGAAAACCTGAGGCAGGGCTGGTCTGGATGTCACAGTGCTGGGACTAAATCTGCTGCTTGGAATGCAAAGCAGAAATGCTTCAGAAGGGAAAGGACTGTGGTAGCCCATAAGTCAGAGCCACTTTATATTTTCTGGCTTCTGCTGAGGTTTTACTCGGCTTTAAATATGCTGCCAATTTCTAACCTCAAGTTCGTTTATCTACACACTTTCTTGATCAGTTTATTGCTTTCATTGTTTGACCGACAATGTTGAGCGTCTGCCAAATAATCCCAGATTTAGACTAAGATAGGAAAGAGATGCTCTACCTTGAGAAGGATTGCAGTTTTATAAAGCTGTCAGGCTGCTGCTCCAGACAGTTTCAATTCAATTCAATTTTATTTATACAGCCCAGTATCACAACAAAGTCGTCTCAAAGGGCTTCACACACAGTTCATCACACAACAGACATAACACACAATAGACACAGTAATAACTACACTAAACTAAGCAGACATCCTGTCCTTAGACCCTCCTTCTCAGTAAGGAAAAACTCCTAGGGCCCAAGGGTCAGGACAGGAGCACAGACTGGATCAGCTGAGGTCCAAACATCATGGGGACATCCAACAGCAGCCAGGTATCTGAAACAGTCCTCACTCGCCCAGATGGGAGTGAGAGAGAGAGAAATGAACCAATCAGAGCTTTAGAATATTATATTAAATGAATAGAGGAGGAATAGTAGATGAGAGCAGAGAACAGAGGCTCAGTGCACCATACTTCCCCCAGCTTGAAGCTAAAGAAAATTTTAAATGAAGGTGTTAAGTTTGGTTAGAAGTCGGGACATGAGAATAAAACCTGTCGAGAAGCTACAAGCAGATGCATGAAGCTTCTAGATGGCTACAAGAAACTATTTTTTTATTGCAATTATCTCTGATATTCAACTAAGACACACTGATCCTCAAAAATACCTAATTTACAGTAATTGCACTCAGACTGTATAATGTGCAGTAATGTCCAGTTTTAGCTGAGGTGGCTTGTTTGCTCATGCCCAAACAGAAAACATGGCACTTTGTTTGAGAATTCATGCATCAGTGGGTTAAAAAGCACATTTATTATTGGTCTAAGATTCATTTTACTCTTCTAACAGTTAATAAAAAATAACTTTATGGATATTAAAATGTATATACATTAAATTAAATCACTTTATTTGTCCCCAAAAATAATAAATAAAAGAAAAATAATAGAACACACAGACAGCACAACAAACTACATAGATAGTTATATGTATATAATGTAGATGATGCTAACTCATCATAATTTTATATTCATGTGTGTCTGCAGAAAGAAGAAAATGGGAAAGTCGTGAGCATCCTTCCACCCTCTCAAACTGAGTTCCTCCAGTCTGGGCTTGGCCCTGGACAGGAGTATGAGGTCTCCATCAACATCATGAAAAACACCACCAGAGGACCCCAAACGTCCAGGAAAGTCACCACCAGTGAGTCTCGAGCACACAGAGATGCCGTCGTGTTAATGCTGAAGCCTGATTTGTGTTTAGTAGATAAGACGCTGCTGTCAGATTGTTTACATGCTCATTTGGCTCCTCTTAACAGTTCGGTTTGGTATCAAAACCAAACTGTTAATGCATGTTATTTATAAGAACATATTAAGTGAAATTCCATAATAAGGGTTTGGTTACGACAGGAAATCTCTGTTGACTTCACATTCTTCTTCTAATAGACATTAAAAAAGAATAATACCTCAAACAAGTTGATTCTCATTCCAGCGTGCGTCTGTGTTTATTGAAAAGCTCAAATATATTCATAGACTCTGTCTACTGCATGCTGAAACGTTTATTTGCAGGATTACACGGTGGATTACTTTGTGAAATGATTCCAAGAGTCTTATGCAACCCCCAGCACGCCTGGCCAAACTTCTATGTTGTATGTGGAAACGTCCAGGAGGTGGACTCCCTGAGTATTTTAATCCTGGTATCGGTTATTAGTGTAGGCCCAAGGTTGATTCAACTTCCACAAGACGGTGACGGAAGAAAGGTTGTTTCTTCTTTTATCCCTGGAGGTCTCCTTCACAGGAGATGTAGTAAACACAACGTCAGGAACACATCATGTTACATGATTACATTTCCTGCAGTTACTCCTTTGTGTCTTTATAGAAGTTGACTTTTACGTGGGTTGTCTGTGTGGTCTTTCCTCCACCTTTTCCTGACTGTGTCCCATGTGCTGCTGTGCTTAGTTTAACTTTTCAATATGCTGGCCAACAGCAGCGGTGCAGCTGCTAAGCAGAGCTAGAAACAATGTGGGAACACTTCTTACCAAGCTCAGAGCACACAGGAAGTAGTTTGCACAAAAGCACAAGAGAGGTTAGCAGGTAGGCTTGCTAACTAGGCTAAAGGCTAGCAATTGACCTGCTTTTCCAGCACGTTTTCTATCGTTATTTAGGCAAGTGACCCAAATCATATTTCTAGCAATGATGACGTTGCTCTGTAATGACCCAGCAACAAGCAGGATGTTAACTTAGCTGGTAAAACTACAGGTTTATTTACATGGCTGCCATTGTGGGGCACATTTATTATAGATCTTTTGCACATGTGCACTAAAAAAATTATTCCTTGACTATACACAATTTTTTTATTTCAACGGGTTCCACATAATTGGATTATGTTTCTTGAAATAAAGAAAAATATTTAAGTTTACTTTATTACTTTATGTTCAACTAACATATATTGAGGTAATTGACATAAAGAGCTAATATTAAGTATTGTCAACAAAAGAAATCTAAATTAAACTAATCTAATAATTTTATTTTAGTTTAGCAAAACATATTCATTTTCAGGTTACTTATTTAGCACATTTGCACTCACCATAAACAAATTGTGTTCAAGCAACAATGACTATTAAGTGAAGTCATTTTAATCTCTTTAATTAAACTATGTTTTTCATGTCAACTAAATTTAAATTTGTCAACAGGTTCCACACAAATGAATAACATAGAGTCAAAGTAATTTTTATGTATTTTTTTATTGACATTGTTACCAGTAAGCACCACTGAACAGTCTCCACAACAGTCACAGTCCCCGTATAAATTCTGAACGTGACATTTTTAAATGTCAAACAAGTTTTATGTAAAAAAAAAAATATTTTTTTTACCTCATGTCATGCCTTTCTGTGACAATCATGGATCAATATGGCACAAAAACATCGGATTCTGTCTGAATGTAGCCTGAGTCGTTTACTAGACGCTTCTCCTCAAAGCCACAAGTTGGACTTAGTGTAGCGTTGACTCTCCCAGACCCAACGAGACAGAGAGATGTCTAACTTTTTGTACTTCCAGCTGAATCTTAAAACGATCCCCTCCACCCAGTGCCTCCACCTCATTGAGCTATTTGGTTAAATGGGAAGCAGAAGCGACTAAATGTGACCAATCCAGAGGATCTTCAGGCCTTTACTATCATATCTGCCTGACATCATAACAAATCCACAAACTATCAATACAGTTCCAATCAGCTTGATTTGTAAAGAGCTACTTCAACTCATTTCTAGACCTATATATAAAAAATAAACTGGTGGTTGCAGATAAAAGCGAGTTTTGCATAAATGCACTAAAACATGCATGTTTTTTTTTTTGCTGTAGGAATTCAATTCAGCTTTATTTGTGTAGCGTCTCTTGACAACATTGTCATCTCGGGGCACTTTACAGACACGTCAGTTTGAGTTGACTCATAATAAATGGCCTAATTAAGGAATAAACTGCATCAAATCTTGGCTTTCGTCCTGAACAGGCATGAGGAAGATTCGTCATTTACATCAACAAACTGAAATCTATCAGATCAATGAAACCAGCCTAATGCGGTCCCTTTAATAACATTAATAACTAATGTTCCTGCATGTGTAGCAGAATGTTGTGATCAATGAAATCAAAGATGGAGGCCTGTTGGTTTCTCCTTACTCAGCTGTTAGTTTTGACATGTTGTTTTAAGCATCTTCTACATCCCGCTCCAGAGATCGACGGCCCGCAGCAGCTGGAGGTGAAGGATGTGACAGACTCCTCGGCTCTGATCAGCTGGTATCTGCCAGTGGCTCCGGTGGACAGAGTCACCATGTTTTACATGCCCAGCTATGACCCGGCAGATGATAACACAGTGGACGTTTCCCCTCCTGACAAGCAGTACAGCGTTGATGGTCTGAAACCGGACACCGAGTACACCGTTTCACTCATTTCCAGGAGCGGAGAGGCCACCAGTGACCCTGTCACCACCAAGTTTACTACAGGTGAGCTTTTACATAAAACCACATTTTCCTTCTTTGTGCAGAGTTTAATGCACAATTTAAATTCCCTGCAGAAGCAATAATAATCCTGATTCTGCTTTTTAAGATATAACATTAAAGATAGGGGAATGGTTTTATTAGATGATGTCCTTTCACGTGCTAATCAAAGCAAAAATGTTCACACATTTAGAACAAAATGAACCAATAAAGTGTTGCATATAGCAGAGGTTGGTGTTATTCACTTAATTTGCACATATTCTGGCATCTGCATCTTTGTCCTCACCAAAGAAATTCCTCAAAACTGCATCTGATGCAACCTGCACCATTAAAGCATGCACTGCAAGTTTATTTAAATGGTACAATTCAGCAACACGGTGATTCAAAGGGCTTTTTAGAGACATTGAAACATTAGAAAATAAGAAGCATCATTTAAAATGAAAGCAGAGATGGGGAAGTGAAACTAGATGAAATCTTAGCTTAACAGAAACAGATTTGAACTTACAATAAACTTAAAATTAACCCAGATGTTTCCGCTGATCGGAGGCTTTCTGGGAGTTTGTTCCAGACATGCGGAGCGTAGAAGCTGCATGCAGCATGTCTGGTTCTGACTCTGGAAACGGCTGAAACACCGGAGCCAGATGACCGGAGGGGTCTTTGTGAGGACAACATATAACTAATATAACAGGGTTTTGTTTTTTTTTTTTAACTCAGAAGGATTCACTGCATTTGGAGAAATATTTACTAATTACATTGAAGTTCAGGTGACAAATAAGAATAAATGAAATTAAATTGTGTTAATGTCATAATGTTTTTCTTCCTGCGGCAGCCTGCAGGTTGCTGCTCTGATAAAACTGCTTCCTGGTGGCTCTCCACCACGTCTCTGCAGATTTGTTGCGATTTGTTGAGGAGGGGATGTGGAGCCCCCGCCAGCAAGTCGCACCCTGCTCACAAACTTCTTGCAACTGTTTTATAATTTAATGTTTTTCACACAACTCCTGTGTTTAATGCATCTTTACAGGCACAGACGATGTTTAGATGTTGTGTTTGAGGTTTTTTTGTTGCAGTTGTTTCAACTTTTTGTTTTTTTGCTCTTCCTTTTCCCTTTTTTTTCCCATTTTTTGCTTTTTCCATCCTGGTATTTTCCCCCCACCGGTTTGGTTCACCACTTACAAGCAAAACACATTTAAGATACAAACAATAAATAATTACATTTATATATCTTAACGGTTCCTTTTGTCAGAGTAAATTTGTTCAGCACAAAGCGGCAGCCAGATCATTTTGCTGTCATGATACTGGATAAGACAGGTAAAAAATAACCCCACACACACACACATGTGACTGCACACTGCAGTTCAGTGAAGGTGTCGGAACCACAGTTTCCTTGCACATGCTTCATTTCTGTTTGCAACACAGGAACGCCAGATGCAATTTTGCTGTTTTAGCATCTTTATAAACTTGTGAAAACGTGTAGAAGTTCCTCGTATCGCTGTAACTAAGACAATTTGTGAGTTTCCTTGAATCTGATGAGTGAATTTCTCCTCACTCACTGTTATAAATCAAGATAATTGTGCCTGTTGGTAGATTTGTTGTGCAGTCAGTGAGATTTTACATCCAGTTTGACAGAACAGAAAACACACGATGAGAAAACATCCTCAAGGTTTCAGCAATAAAACAAAAGAGACGTAAAACGGGTCAGATACCGTTCCCTTAAATCTGATAAATTCCTAAAACTTCATGAAACTATTGTAAAAATAAAAAGTTCCAAGCAGCAATATTTATCTATTTATTATTTATATTTAGTCCATTCAAATTTAACTTTTGTAAATGTTTTAATTGCTGTAAAGCCCGTTGTGTATGTGAAAAGCACTGAACAAATAAAGTTTATTTCCTTACAAACTCTAAAAAAGAGCAATAAGAGGTAGAAATAAATGCACACACAGACAGAAAATACTAGATTTAGTTTAGCAAAGCATTTGTTTACACCTTGAGGCTCAAAACCTCCGTCCGATGACACTAAAACTCAGTGAGCAGAGAAATATGTAACAATGTTCACGCCGTGCGGTTTGGTATGACCTTTTATCGCCCATCTGTTGGTTTCTGCAGCACGACCAGCAGTGCATCATGGCCAAATTACAAACACTTTAAGAGACACTTGTCATTTTTTGCGTCACCTCAGCACTTAGTTTTAACCCACAAAGATTTTCACACTTAGACGTTCTGACCGTGAATCATTGCTCTTTATTTAGAGTCAGTTGGTTTGTGGCTGCGAGATGTCAGATGAGACGGAAAATACAGAATATTCTTTGGCTTGTTCCAGATTAAAAGAGGAGTAATGGGCCGGTCATGTGCTGTTGGGCCATATTTATCTTTTCTATATTTAAATAAAATATAAGACTAGTGAAATCACAACATACAGCAGACATGGTAAGGACAAGAGGCCCTCACTCCAGTGTTTAATGTAAGTTAATCAGCATTGTTTCATTCTGTTATTAATGATAAAACTGTATGTACATCAGCCCTGGATCCCCCCACGAGTCTGCACACTGTGTCACAGACGGACGACAGCCTCACTGTGGAGTGGACCAACAGCGAATCTGATGTTGGCAGCTATCGAGTGAAATACAGCCCCATTTCAGGGGCCAGTCACGGTGAAGAAGTGTTTCCACGGGGTCCGGGAGACACCACACAAGCTACCGTCACCGGTAAGGGTAAAAGAAGAGGGTTTAATACAAGCAGCCATGCATACTGTAGCTTCACCTTCATCATTTCAACTGTAGGACTGAGCCCGGGGACGGAGTACGGCATTGGAGTGACGGCTGTGAAAAATGAGCGGGAGAGCCTCCCTGCTACTACGAATGGAGCGACTGGTGAGAGACGCCGGCGAGCAGCTGTCCAAACAGTCGTCATTCACACAGCTTCATGAACACATCAGGACTCAGCTGTTAGAAGATGTCGCTGTCTTTGTGTTGTTTTAACTGCTCCGTGTGTCTTCTGTCAGATCTCGATCCTCCCAGAGGTTTTGAGAAGGTCAGGTCCACAGAGACGTCTCTCACCGTGAGGTGGCAGAAACCTCAAGCCAAAGTCGGCGGGTACAGGCTGGCGTACGTGTCCAGAGACGGCCCGGCCGAAGAGGTGGAGATCCCCGCCTCGGCCACCTCACACGTCCTGTCCAACCTGACTCCCGGAATGAGCTACACCGTTACGCTGTCTGCAGAGAGGGGACACAGGAGGAGCAGACCCGTCTCCTTACCTGCATCCACAGGTGGGTGGGGAGCAGTTCTGCCTCAGCCGGATGCATTTGTTTTAAATTTCACACTTCCAGCTGTTTGTTCATTTATCTACATGAGTTCGATTAATGCAGCGTGAATAATTACACACTGTAGTATGAAAGTGCACTTGCCGTTGCCATGGTTACCGTGGTTAGGCTATAGCGATCAGCTTCGGGGTTCACAGTTGTTAATATGTAAATGTTTAATGTTGGAAAATAATAGTCTGTGCATGAGATGTGAGGAAAAACAGAATGTGATGATGAAAAATGTTTAAATATTAAATGTTAATCATCATTTTAATCACATGATGAGCATGTTTTAAAAAGTTAGGATGCAGGCAGCAATGACTGGAAAGGTTATAAAGAAATTCCCCAAAGCTGCAAGAACAACTGTGTCTAAATGGTTTTTAAAATTAAAGCAACACCACGTCATTTTTATCTTAATATGCTTAAAATGGGACAGTCATTATGCACGGAGCCTTCATCGCCATGCAGCATCCTGAAACTGAGAAAGCACACTTCACGGGTTCATGCCACCAACTACATATCAACATCGACTGTTTTACACATGACCTGATTCAACAAAGAAACGGGACATTATCAGAGGATGTGATAGGGAGAAGGCATAAAATGATTTAGAATGACTTTTACTGGCTGGAGAGATCTCAGGGAAGAGACAGGATGCAATGTGGTTGCTGAAATGATCATAATTAGGGAGCATTTCACAGAAAACTATGTCAAAATTCAATATTTAGTGTTTTAGTGAGAAATGGGGATGTAAAATTCCACCCCTAATGGATTAATTTACAAATTTTACAAGCTGAAACTAGCAAAGTTTCAGCAAAAGCACAGCGTCACACACTGATTGCAGCATCTGTATTGATCATATTCTGCCATTCAGACCACTTTGACATCATAGTTCTGACATCATCGTTCTGACATCACATTGTCTTTGCAGCAGCTTGGTAATCCAGTTAAATTGTTTCGTTCGTTAAGTTTAAGGTTTAATTTCATCACATTCTGTTTAGATTCACATCTGCACCATTACTTTGGGACGGAGATCTTAACACTGAAAAATATCCTGCTTTCTTGATTTGTGCCTCTGTTTTTTTCTTGTAGCCTCTTTCACTTTTTATTTAGCTGACTCAGACAACCGTGAGCTAAGCACTCCTTCAGGCTCGGAGGACAATGTCATTAGCTTTGCGTATTTAGATCCGTCTGAGTCCCAGTTTTCCGGGACGGAGCCCGAAGACGAGCGTGGAGCGCTGACCATCTCGGGCATCACGCCTGACGGATTCCACCTCTCTTGGAAGCTAAAGGCTCAGAATGTGTACGATCACTTAGCGGTTGAATATAAAGACTCTCGGGATGCGGCAGAGATCCAACTTCCCGGAGATGCTCGTGACTCTAGAATCAGTGGTCTGAAAGAGTCAACAGAGTATCAGATAAAGGTTTATGGGATGAGGAGTAGCCAGAGATCTGTGCTACTCGAAGCTGTTGCTGCAACAGGTATAAGCTCCTCTTTTAGACACAGCTTCTCTCTTAAGAGCGAACCCCTCTTTCAAGGAGCAGCTGAATAGATTGTGATGTGACTTGCATGCTGGTCTGAGACTTCAAGTTGCATCTCTCATTTCGGTAACCTTTAGCATGTTTTCACTAAGAAATTCATCTGACTTGTGTAGCAAGGTTTCAGTACCGAGGCAGGATGTTGTTTTCCAAAGCTCAAATGCAAGAATTGCACGGTGGAATCTGTATATCTGCTTCACTTGCATTATTTTCCTGCTTTTGATCTCTTTAAATGCTCTCTAAAAGCCTTGTGTAACTAATTTCATTCATGTGATTCGTCATCTAGGCTCCCAAACACAGATTTGAATCATTTTCTTGCAGTCGAGTCGTCACTCGCATGTCATGGAAGTGACTTCACTTTAACTAGAACTAGAACCGAGTGGCTGTGCATGGCTTCATCATCCATTTGAAGACATCTGTGTACTTCCACTGCAGTGGACTACTCAGAGCCTTCAAGGAGTTAATGGCACTGATTCAGGTGTCATTAACGCCTCAGCTGCTGCTTGTTGGTTTAGCTGTCCTGGAAAAATCCAGAGAGGAAACCAGGAAACTGGTTTTATTTGAACCGTTTTCTTCACAGGATCTTTTTCCAGTTTCCAGCAGAGCTAGAAAGAAATTCACTGTTTCACCTGCTTTTATTCATCGTAGCACCGAAGCCTACCTCTCCGGTTGTACTTGCACTGAGCAACAAAGAGGCTCCGCAGTCTGGATCTGGTCTGGAGAATGAAAGTCCCGATCCCCTCCATCCTCTACACACCGAAGCACTTTCTGACACTGTAGAGGGGATTTCTGAAAGCTCTGGGATGGATCTACCAGTCGACCTGACGGTCAGTGTTAGCGCCACCGGCGTTAGCCTGGCGTGGTCATCACCAGACGATGCGTTTGACAGCTTTCTGGTGGAGATCAGTGCTCCACCAGAAGCACAACCTAATGTAACGATGCTACCAGGACACGTCAGGAAGGCTGAAATAAAGGGTCTGACGCCCTCAACATACTATGGTATTACTTTGCAAGGGATTGCGGAAGGGAAGCAATCTTTACCTCTCAAAGTTTTTGCTACTACAGGTACATGGAGCAACTATATGTCGTCTGTCGCTTCATCACATCATCATCATATCATTTAGTTTGTGTCCTCTACACATTTCATGGCTGCATAGTAACCTTTCCTCCACAGATAGATGAATTTCCTTCACTTCTGACTCATTACAGCTGAGTACTGGGGCTTAAAAAGAGAATTAGGATGTTTTTTCCTGGTTTATTATAATGGATAAATAAGGTTTTATGAATCTGATAAGAAACAAATCAAAGGCTGCATTTTTATTGCTTTAGTTGTATAAGTCAGAATATTTTGAGGAAAATTGATGAAATATTGTGAAAGAAACATTTCAATATTCACAATGTTTAAAATGTTTTTTAAATTTAGTTTATTGTTTTATATATTTATACATATTTTGGTTTAATCACAGCTAAAGTGTCTGATACCATTTGGTTGGTTGAGGTGGTTTTTTCTCAGTCATTATAAGAAAAGGCCAAATGTTAAATTCTCATATGCGCTCTGCTAATTAAGAAAAAAGTTTCCTTCAGGGATCAGGAAAACTCTTTATATATATATATATACATATATATATATATATATATATATATATATAATGCCTTGGCTTGTTTAGTCATCGGTTATATTAGGTCCCATAAACACATAAATGGGGGTGTTTATTTCAGATGATGTCATATGTTTTCATATTGTTTACATTTTTTTTTAAACATCACTCTGATTAAGTCAGGTCATCCACCAGTAGGCAGTGCTGAGTTCATGATTCACCTCCCCGTTTTGTAACCAGTAGGTGGTCATTTCAATGGTTCCCACTATGTTGACAGTTGTTGTTGTTTCCGTGTTGTCTTCTTATTCTTTAATTTGTTAATTGATTTTTGGTCATTTTTCTCCATTTTCTGCATCAAATAATGGAGAGCTAAGCTCCCTGAAATCAGACAAGCTACATGTTTAACCAATGCAGGAGTAACTCTCCGACCTGCTGTTTGGGCCTTTAGTGTACCATCGTGTTGACTGTTGTTAATCTTTGCTGTCAGAACTTTGTTGTTTCAGGAATTTAATCCTCCAGAAACAAACTGGAGATGAATTTTAGTCAGGAATGATTATTTTAGCAAACCTGAATGGCTCTAAAGAGAGAATGACACAAGTAAAAATCCAACAGGTGGGTTTGTGCTGTGAGTCCAGCTAAACACAGATACTACTGTGTAGCACTGCGCCGGCTTGCTCATTCATTCATTCATTTCAGTAGAAAAGAGCATCAATACCTTTTACTCTGGTAGCAGAAAGTTTATTTAGAATCTTAAAATATTCTGACTTTAATACTAATATTTTTTTAACTTAATTTTTTAACTGATTTTTGGCTCCTGGCCCTAATGCTCAGCTGCTTCTTTCAGACGAGTAATGTACCTTGAGATGAACTGAATAACTCGTCTCTGCATCTAGCTGACGCCAGTCTGATTTGTCTATCTACCAGCGGAGCTGAAGCCAGCCATGGTGAACCTCACCATCTCTGACATAACATGGGACGGCTTCACTGCGTCCTGGAGTCCCACAGGTGGGGACTTTGACAGCTTTGTCATTGAAGTAACAAACATGGAGAATCTCCTGGAGAGCCAGAACCTCACTCTGTCTGGAGACGCTATGAGCCTGGGCATCTCTGGGCTGAATCCCAACACCAGCTACATGGTTGGCCTGTATGGGATGTATCAGGGCTCCTTCACTGAACCCCTGTACAGTGAAGCCACCACAGGTACCTGCGACTTGAAGCGTTGCAGCAAGACTTTATTTCTGTTTCAGTCGGCACATGTGAAGCAATCGTTTGCATATTTCTGCTGTCCCACTAGCAGCGGAGCATCCATCGCTGCATGAAACAAACGGCATAACAACTCAGTTTCTGTTCTGGCATCACCCTTTGACCCCTGGGCCTCAGTGCACTGAGCTGCTTCATCTTAACCATTGTCATTCTCCACCCTCCAGCCACTGTTTCTGTCTCACTGAGAGAGAGCAGGGGAGTGGGTGCTGCATCACAGAGCCAAACGTTACATCCCGGTTACCCAAAGTGCATGAAGCCCCCCCCCTCCCTGCCGTCCCTGCATCATGGTCAGATGTGACGCTGATGTGCTGCAATGATTGCAAAAGCAAACCAATAACCCCCCCCCCATCATACTGTGACAGCGTGACCATCTCGTTTCATCTCATCAGCCTTCATTCAGTGTGTAATTGATTAACCTTGAGAGATCATTTGCCCGTGGCTGTCTAAAGTGCTCACGGCATGCGTGAGTACCCATGTCGGTTTAGTTCTGTGGGTTTGTGTGAGTGACACTGAGATAGTTATTTCCATCAAACATTACGTAAATATCATTTCATTTTGAACTACCAGGTGGCAAATGATTCAATCTTCTTGTCATTATCAAGGTAAAACGCTGACGATGTAATCTGAGGTTAACCACACCTTATTTTCCATCAGATGCATGTTTGCACGCACTAATAATCCTCCAAGCATGTAAAATTACTGCTTTTTTTTGTTAAACTTGCAACGCAATGCCACGTTCTCCTAATTCACCACCACTCAGCAGGACAAATGCATGAATTTTTACTCTATTTCACATTTAAATGATGCTTTAAACTCATTTTCAGCCATTTCCATTTGCAGTTTTTTGAGTTTCTCTCTGTTTGGCTTATGATTAATGTTTAAAGTACAACGGGGAATTATCGAGCCGCATCGTAACCATTAGTGCAGGATGTTTAATTTCCATTTTCATGCAGAACTACATGCATGTACTTAATTCTTTATTAAGCTGTTCGGGCTGTCAGGAGTTGCTGTTGGGGGTGGTGAGTGTCTTGTAATAACTTTTTTTTTAACAATAAGTCAGTGTAACAAGCTGCCAATAATAATAATATAACTTGGATATTACCTGGATGTATTTGCTCTGCAGGGTGGCTTCGATGAATATCTAATCATGCTTTCTTTCTTCAGTGAATCAACCAGTGGTTGGCAAACTGTCTATCTCAAACGTAACGTCTGAGAGCTTTTTACTTCTCTGGAATGGCACTGAGGATCAATTTGATGGTTTTATCCTGGAGATAATTGACTCTGATTGGCTGATGGAGCCAAAGGAATATAACGTATCCCATAATGTAAGGTCCCACGTCGTCACAGGGCTCAGGCCCAGCACTGATTACATAGGCTACCTCTACGGGACACACAAGGGATCTCGAACAAATGCTGCCAGTATTGTAGCATCAACAGGTATTTTGAGCTCGTCTTACAAAGAATCAGGTTGGAAATATTTTACCAGTAAAGTTGGCTTTGCTTTGAGTTTTCAGAGACAAACAGTACTTCTACATACTATATTTTCTCTCCCCTTGTAGCTGAAGAGCCTGATTTGTCCAAGCTAGTTGTTTCTAACATTACCTCAGACAGATTCTCTCTGTCATGGCGGACAGGACAGAAGCAGTTTGATAAGTTTATAGTAGAAGTCAGAGAGTCTGCTTTGCCATCGCAGGCGATGGGGCGCGCTCTGCCAGGAGACGAGCGCTCCACAGACATGGCCGGGCTCAAAGCGAGCACGAGCTACAACATAAAGCTTTACGCCAGCGATGGTGACGGCCAGAACACACCGCCTCTGATCGCTGTAGCAACAACAGGTATCTCATAACAGGCTTAGCACACATCTACACAGCACAGCGTAACTGAAAAGTCATCTTCTGTTTTTTTTTTTGTTGTTGTTCAGAGGATGTCCCACAGTTGGGGCCCATAGCTGCTTCATCTCCCAGTCCACATAACCTCAGCTTGTCCTGGAGCACAGTGTCAGGTCACTTTGATGGCTTTGTTGTTCGGGTCAGTGACTCTGAGCAGCAGTCCGATAGGCTGGAGTTCAGGCTGCCCGGTGAAGCTCGTAACATACTGATCCCTAAGCTGATGGATGATACAGGCTATGACATTGAAATGTATGGTATCTCTCATGGGCGCCGCACTCCCTCTGTGGTGACCCATGCTGTCACAGGTACTATGTATTTAACTCATGTCATTAACATGAAGAGTTTGAAGCGTAAATGTTGAATGAAAACACTTTTTTTTTTCAAACTAACATTTATGTCTACATCTGAAGAGCAAAACTGACATGCATCATAAAGGGTGTTTTTCCACCAGACTGGTTCCCGTTCTAGTTCGGTTCTTGAGCTAGAACCAGAGCTTTGCTGGTTCAACTTCAGTGCTTCCAAAAAACCAGTTTAGTTTTTTTACCGAAAGAGCCTGGTCGGTTCTGCGTCATTACGTAATCTACATCATGTTTACGTGTTTACATGTTTACATATGAGTAACACTATAACAGCAACACTTACCAGACTTTGTGGTGTTGAAGTTATGAGTTTTCACCACAGTATTTTCCACCATGGACAGGAGGAATAACTCAACCATGGTGGAGTTCAGGGTGCCGGTTGTTTAGTTTACCGATCAGAAATGCGAAAATGCGGGTTGCTTTTGGATCGCTTGTTACCACGGTTTCCCAGCTTTCTTTCCTGATCTATGAAATCTATTTAAGCTTTTATCATATGCTGAGCAGCTGATCAAGTTGATCGAGACGGCCGCGGGTTCCACAGCGGGCATATACCGCTGTGAGAGTTGGTCGCGGTGAGAGACGGCCGCGGGTTCCACAGCAGGCATATACCGCGGCGAGAGACGATCACGGCGAGAGATGGTCGCGGTGAGAGACGGCCGCAGCTACAAACGGCTGCAGCTGCTCAGCATATGATAAAAGCTTAAATAGATTTCATAGATCAGGAGAGGAAGCTGGGACACCGCGGTGACAAGCGATCCAAAAGCAACCCGCATTTTCGCGATCCTATTTCTATTTCTGATACTATTTCCTGCTATGGATCATTCGGCAGTATCTTGAACACAGATTTTGTCCAATTTGCCCCGTTTAATTTACTTTGA
>JBAMHV010000020.1:3826153-3848939 GCA_037177535.1 Pseudomugil gertrudae
CTCTTATAAGGGAGTTTTCCTTCCCACTGTCGCCTCATGCTTGCTCAGGCTGGGGATTGCATCGAAGTCAAGATTCAGTGCGATGTTACGGTTTCACTTATCGAGGCTATTTTGATGAATTGGCTCAAATAAGATGTGAATCACCCTGAGATGACACTGTCATGAAGTGGTGCTATATAAATAAAGTTGAATTGAATTGAATACATATGAATGTATTTATGTGTGCATGTAAATGTATGTGTGCATGTATCTATTTGTGTATTTGTATGTATTTTTGTAAGTGTATGTTTTTATGTATGTATGTATTTGCATACATTTATGTATGTGTATAGGTATGTCCATGTATGTTTATATGTCCATGTATGTTTATATGTTGTATGTGTATATATATATATATATGTATATGTATGTTTGTATGTGTAAATGTATGTATGTATATATGTGTACATGTATTTATGTAGATGTACATGTATTTATGTATGCGTGTTTGTATATGTATGTTTGTGTATATCTATCTATTTATGTATGTATTTATGTATATATGTTTATCGTTATTTATGTATATATATGTAAGTATACATGTATGGATATTTTTGTATGTATGTGTGATTGTGTGTATGTATGTATTTACGTCTATATGAACATACATACATATGTATGTACAGTATATATTTGTAAATGTTTGTATATATGTATGTATATACGTATGTATGTATGTATTTGTGTAAATGTACGTATGTATATATGTGTACATGTATGTATGTATAAATATATGTAAGTATACATGTATCTGTATTTTTATATGTATGTATGTATGTGTATGTGGGTATGTACGTCTATGTATGTATGTCTATATGTAGAAACATACATATGTAGACGTGTGTAAATGTATTTATGTATAAATGTGCATGTATTTATGTTTATATGTGTACATGTATGTATGTTTGTATGTATTTATTTATGCGTTTTTGTATGTATTTATGTAAGTGTGTATGTATGTATGTATGTATGTATTTGCGTACATTATGTTGGTATGTATGTATAAATGTTTGTATGTATGTATGTGTATATATATGCATGCATGTATGTATGTATTTATGTTTACATGTATGAATGTATATATGTGTACATGTATGTATGTATTTTGCTTATGTATGTGTTATGTGTATATGTATGTATTTATGTGTGTATGTGTATATGTATGTCTACATGTGTGTATGTATGTATGTATATGTGTACATGTATGTATGTATGAATGTAAGTATATGTTTGTGTATTTTTGAATGTCTGTATGTGGGTATGTACCTATTTATGTCTATATGTACATACATACATGTATGTATGTGTTTGCGTACATATGTATGTATGTATATATATATGTATTTATGTAACATGTAAGTATGTATCTATATAAGTGTACATGTAAGGCAAGGCAAGTTTATTTGTATAGCACCTTTCATGTACATACATGTACAAATATACAAATACACATATATGTATGTATATATGTGTGTATTTTTGTATGATTGTATATATTCATGTACTGTATGTATGTATGTATGTATGTATGTATTTATCTGTGTATGTGTATATGTATGTATACATGTATGTATGTAGGTCTTTATTTATGTATATATGTGTACATGTATGTTTGTATGTATGTATGTATGTAGCCTATGTATATGTATATGCATGTATGATAGAGAACCCGAGCCTGCGATGAACAGTTTATATATATATATATATATATATACCCATACATACTCACATACACACATATTCACATACATACTTACATTAATACACACACACATAGTATTTTTTCTTTTTTAAAGAAAATGTTTGTTAGGAATTCTACATTTTGTTAATATTCCACTAATGTTTGTGGTTTTCTTCCACTACTGAAGTTGACACTGCTTAAGCTAACGTGCTTGATTCTGATCAGAAGAATTTCCACTGTGCTCTGGTTATGCTTCGTTTTGGAGTTAACATTGTGTTCTTGTCTTGTTGCATATCAAGTATGACAGTCTTGTCTGCCAAGATCGTATCTTTAACACATCGCATATTTCTAGCAAGCTGTCAGAAAACTGGTTTGTACTTAGTGAATGTCTGTGAACCTCCACCGTGCTGGTGGCCAAAGGCAATCATGTGTAACTATATGAATCTTCCAACAACTGGCTTTTGTTTGGTGACAAACTGAACTAAGTAAATACTAATTTTCCGTTTAGTATAGCAGACCTATATTTTCAGTAGCAGCACTGATAAATACCAACATGCTGATTTACTGTGACTTCAACATGTAATAGATTTAGCATGTCATAAAATGTCAAATTGATTATGACTGTCAAATATAAACATTTGACATAGCAGCTGTACCTCAGTATGTCGTGGTTTGATTAACTCATGTTTCATGTGTCCTTTGGCAAGACACCAAATCCCATGTTGCCTCCCGATGTGTCAATGGAGGTGTGGATGGACGTGAAAAGCACCTGATATACATCAGAAGTATTGTAAAACCACAAAGTATTCAACATACGTCTAGAAAAGAGCTGTAAAACAAGTCTATTCATTATAATAAAAGCACCTAATATATGAATTTGGAGCATCTTGGATGCTGAAGAATGAAGATGTTTGGTTTAAAATGTTTAATATAGAAAATAAATGAGCAGAAAATGCTACAACACATTCCCTTTTGCATCTCACACACACACACATTCGCTTTTAATTCAACAAATAAACCAAAATGACTCCTTTCTTAAAAAGAAAGTGTTTTATTTCATTTTTAACAAAGCCAAATACAGGTTTGAGCCAAATGGGGGAAACACTGGCAAATCTCAACCCAGTCTGTTTGTGAAGGAATCCAACAACAAAAAGTAGCTTCAAATAAAAAAAAATGGACAACTAAAATAAAACCATACACCCCAGAATTGGTGTGAAGAGAGTTATGGTGCATGTTGCATTGAGAATTTTAAAAATGGGGAAGAAAAAAAAGGGACATTTAAAAAAAAAAAAAAGTTTGTGCCAGCAGCTGTTGGGGTAAATAAAAATAAACTAGAAAAATTTGACCAAATAAAAAAAAATCCAATAGAACTCCGATGAATGAGCTCTTAATGTGCGTAGATTACATTTGGAATTGGTCGAGTACATCAAAAACACTTCTGACATCTGCTGTGTGTACCGTAGTTTAAGCAGTTCAATAAATGCACAAAATCACAGCTGAATTTTCCAAAGTTTCTCCTCCTCGTTGTGCAAAGGTTGTAGGCAGCGATTAGCAGCCTCCTCTGACACGTGTGAAGATGGAAACAATCATTTAATGCTCGCACAGACCGAACTGTTCCTAATGAACACGTTTGTGTCGATCCAAAACGTATCGTAAATGGCTGATTCTTCATGTAAATGATCCAATACGACATTTTTCCCCCATCTGAAACTAAAAAAATAATTATAGTCCACTGGGTTTTTGCTCGTGTACCATTTAAATTGTTAAAGCTAACCTAAAGACGTGGAAGGAAAATGAAGTCCATTAAAGACTCTTCCAAATCTGAAATGAGCCGATCCACCCATGTAAACAGTGAATTTTCTGATACAGAAAAATACTAAGTGGAAAATGTATATTGATCGTATATTTTCATATGGGAACATACATATTTCGTAACAAAATAAATCTATACTGCCGTTTTTTTGGTGGTGATATGGGTCGTACAATCCCATGAGCCCGTTCTGAGTGCAAAGCCAGCTCAAAAGGCTCTGCCTGAGGAAAACATTAGTTTGAAGCAAAAAAGTCTAATAAAATACTCATCTTTTCCATCTTTATACCAGCCGTTAAAGTCATTTATAATAAAGTGTTTGTTTCTATTATCTTTAAAAATCATAAGCGTATTTTTATCTTGGCATTTTGACAAAATATCCTCTTGAATTTACACAAGAAAAGATACTTTTCAAGCAATAAAACAAGCTTATATTGTGGGTTGCAACAGAGTAAAGCAATTTTGAAGTAAAAATGGAGAAAGAATTGCATAGCAGATCAGATAACTAAACAAGGACTGATCCTTTTTGGTACGGTGCACTTTTGATTCATGACTGCACAATTTCACAAATGTACATGAAAGAGTTAAGTCCATTCATAGTTTCACCTTCCCACAGTTAAGATCGAGCTTACTGCTGCACTGTGATGCTCAACGGCGAGAAGGCAGACGCCACATCCTCTGCTCTTCTCACACAAGTCCATAGGAGCTTTTTCCATAAAGAAAAAATTTAAATTGTGTTTTAAAAAAGTGCCATTTTGCTACATTTTTCAGCTAATCCATGATTTGCTACGAAACGAGTAACACAAACGAATGCGTTACGCAGCCCTCCGACGTCGCACAGTTTCCTGATTCTACGAGTTTTGGTCACACGGACAGTCACGTACAAAGAAACACACACCGATGACGTGAAAGGAAAAGTCAAAAAAGTCTACAAACAAACAAACAAAACAAAAAAAATAAAAGTTGTGGCCGGTGAGTCTGTCTGCTGCTATTTAACATTCGGCTGGTAAAGCTTCGACAAAAGAACAAGCACCATAAGGAAAAGGCCTCAAATGTCCTCCGCTGGGAGAGTTCAGCAGTTTCCGCTTGATTCTGTGCTCCCAGAAAAAAAGCAAAAAGAAACATACATTCAGACTCGCCTCAGGCTTGTGGTCAGGCAAAGTCACTGAAATGTTTCAGACTTTATTTTGTCCATGGTTCGGCATTGGAGCGCTGCTTTCTTTCAATCGTGTCCACAAAGCTCCTGTATGTCCTTGTATCTGTGGAAACGTCCTGGTCCTTCACCGTCTCTGCTGAGCATATAGGGGGTATGCTAGCGTCACATTCAGAGAGTCATTGTGCTGGACCAAAGACGTGTGCTGGTAGTGAAGTACGAGTTCTTTTAATGAGCTGTACAGGTTGTATGGCTCTGCGAAGCCGTAGCCTGAGGGGGTCTTGTTGATGACGCAGTGCTTCACCTCGCCGTCCACCCTGCAAAGAGAGGACACTGATCACAAGCTGCTCTGTGAGGACAGGAAATAAAAGCATCTGTGTTCCTTCTTAGAAAACTATTAAACCAATTTCAGAAACTTCTGCGTTAAAATAAAGATTATTATTCTTATAAGGACAAAACTACTGTTTAGTGCAAAAAGTGGGAGCACTGGTAAATGTCCACTGGTCCACTGGGTAAAGGCTACATAGCTCTATATACATACACAACACTGCAGGCGTAGCATCCTGCTTTGCTGCTGTCTCGGACTAGGAATGTTCCATCTCGCTTGTTCTGGAGGAGCGCCTCGGCCGGCACTCGCTCGATTTTTCCCAGATTCCAGGTCCGCTCATCGTGATGAGGAAGGTCTTCGTCATCATCCACCATAGAGTATTGACTAAAAAACATTGACATAAATGTTAGTTTTGAGGCTTAAAGCTTTGCTTTTGCAGCAGCTCATTTCTAACGGCAGACTTACTCCTCTGTGTTCTCGTTTTTGATTCCCAGCCACTCGTTGAGTTTTTTCTGTCTCACTCCCTTCTGGGTCAGCCACCTGCGAGACACAAAACACGTAGGTTGTCAGAAACCGGGCCAGATTTGTTCCTGAGATAACGGGTCTGTGTGTGGACTTACACAAGGTACTGGTCTCTGGTCTTGCGGAGCTGGATGAGGTCGGGCTTGATGCTGTTCATCCTCTTGTCGATCTCTCTGTAATCTGCTGCCTGCTTCTTCAGATCTTCTTCCAGTCTGCGTTTGCTGTCTACGATTTCACTAATCCTTGATTTCAACTTCTCGTAGTTAACCATGATTCTGCAGAGGACAGGTGAGTTAGTGTGGAACCTGAATAGAGCTTTTTATTAGAGCTGCTTTTTGCTGTTTCTTACCTCTGGATCTCCTTGTCGTTGCCTTCTCTCTTAAACTTCTCGATGTACTCTTTGCTGTATCGTTCTTGCGTTTGGCACTGCTCCTCAAATATCTTTATGGTTTCATTGAACGCCTCGATCGCCGTGCGTTTCATTTGGATTTCCTGGAAGCAGAAGCGGATTTCTTTGAGCGTCGGATCCAGTAAAACATCTCTGCATCTCTGTAACTATGAACTCACCTGTGAAGTTCTGGTGTACTCTTCATAGAGACGGTCGTACTCTTTGTTCTTCTCTTGGTACTGCTGGTGGTATTCACAAAGCTTCCTCCCCACTGCTTCTATGTTGTCCTCTTTCACCACTTGATCCTGGAAGAAAAGATGAGCACAGTTGCAGTTAAAACGACTGAGAACATTGTTGAAATTGAACATCTGTGCTTCTAACCGAGCTGGCCTCCTACCTGCTGGTGTTTGGAAATGGGATACAGCAGCTTGACGTCTAGCTTAGGGTTGTACTGAGCCAGTGACTCATTGCGATAGTGGTTGATTAGCTCAACAACAGAGCTGAAGGTCAGCGGGTCTGAGAAGCCGTATTTCCCGTCCCGGTGAAATATCTTAATAAGTTTGTTGTTTCCTCCTTTCCTGTATGAAGAACATTTAAAGCCGCGTTGAGAGGACCGCACAGCGTATAGGGAAAAGAAATAACGTGAGGAGGAAATGGCTCACCTCAGAGTAAGAGTGTAGTCTCCATGCATTTTCGTAGAGGCGTCTCGCACCAAAAACGTACCATCTGCAGTGTCCCTCAGTTTCTCATTGACCTCCTCCCGGGAGATGTCTCCCCAGTACCATTCAGCGTCCTGCAGAGCCATGTTGTTGTTCATACCGTTGTTAATCACAGACGTGGATTTGGGTGGCTTTGGAGGTAGAGCTGTGCAGTGAAGAGGAGAAATGCAGGATGTAAATACACAGCTGAGGCTTACATTAAGCAGGAAATGGCACAAAGGTGAGCGTTTTGTATTTTCTGATGCGATTACAAAGAAAACACAGCTCAACTGACATTTATGTAATATACATTATATATACATACACACACATATATATATATATATATATATATATATATATACATACATACATTATATATATATTTATATATTATATATAGAAAAATCACAGTGTAGCTCCCACTCAACCTTTTTTTTCATTGATTAAACAGAGCGGATGAAATACTGCCTCTCTCTAACAGAGGCGGCAACAGCGAGGAGGTGGGAGGGGAGATAAAGTGTGAGCTAAGAGGGGGGTATAAAGGGGGGAGGGGGGTTTCATTCAAGAAAATGGTCATCAATAAATATTCCCAGCTGCAAATGCAGCGTTTTGAAAGGCGCCGCACACATGGCTGGTTAAAAAGTAGCATGCAGACTTTGAACCCTGAAGCAGCTGATCAAACCCTTTAATGTGGGATTGCCAGAATCTGTTCCATTGATTTACAATCAATAGATCGATAAAAGTTGAGCCAACAGTTTCACAGTGAGGCTATCGGTAGCAGAGCTAAGGTACTTGGCTATTTTTAACCCATAAATCTGCACCGCCACTGCATTAACACCCCTTTCTGCACCACCGTCCCTGCAGAACTGGCTGAAAAGCTGAAGCCTGAATCAGCCTTTACACGCGCTGCACCGACCGTCCAACACGATCACAGAAACGTCTCATTTCCAACCAGACTGCTGACGCCTCCGCAGTCACAATGCCACCCAGCCGGAGCTCTCCGCTCCTCTGACGAAGCACAATTAAAACCATCAAACCAGCACCTAAGCAGTATTCTGGAAAGCCATTAAGAGCAGCCTGCTCGGTAACGTGTTACATCACTTACCACAAGCCAATCACAAAGGGGGTCTGTCACCAACCGCTCTTGCATCTTTCATTTCCTGGGAGTGATGAGGTCATTC
Organism: Pseudomugil gertrudae; assembly: GCA_037177535.1. Taxonomy (NCBI): domain Eukaryota; kingdom Metazoa; phylum Chordata; class Actinopteri; order Atheriniformes; family Pseudomugilidae; genus Pseudomugil; species Pseudomugil gertrudae. The sequence goes on from JBAMHV010000020.1 coordinate 3,833,954, forward strand.
TTAAAGCACATTTCCATTTACTGCTTTCCTTAAGTTATTACAAACGCAGCGGCTACATGAAAAAAATGATCCAGCGTTAGCATCCACCTTGAAAAGCTTCTCCCCACTAGCAGAAGGAAAGTAAAAAGGAGCCTGCAGCTCAGTCATCCTCTGTCTCCTTCTGTTGAGCCTGTCCACTTGCTCTCCTGCAGGTTGCTCGCCCCTCCTCCCCGCATGTGTCGTGCGGCCGCTTAGCCCGTCCCACTGCTGGCACGCAGACAAAGCCAGCTCTGCTGCAGCAGCACGTACGCAGCTGAATTATAATGCCCGGCCCGGTCAGCAGCACCCCGAGCTCCAAAATACGCCTGTAATCCCACAGCATGACACCCGGCATGACAGAGATAGCCTGCTTGATTTCCTGAGTGAAACTAAAATAGGCCCAGTTCTTGGTACAGAATTAAGGATTCTGGTGAAACTTAGTGATCATCCTACCTAGCTTAACCAAATAATAGAAAGAAGCCATGAAAAAGATGGAATCAACTACAAATCCTTGACTTAGATTAAATATTGTGTGTACATTTTTTTCCCAGAAATTACGTTTAAATAAAGTTTGTTTTCCAAGAGACTGAACTTACTCCACATTTTCCTAAAACTGACTCCTTCAGACATGCCAGCAAGCTGACAGTACTTGATTTATTTATAATATTTTGCTCCTGTGAGTCTATTTCAGGCCTCTTTAAACCAAAGAGTCTCATTGAACTGATACAAAGACGAAGAACGGCTCATATCTATGCAGCATGAGCAGTCGCCTCAGGCAAGTTAGCTCTCAGCAACGTCTGGCAGCTTAAAGAAAGCAAAACTAAGTCATTTTGTTCAGTTTTAAGATGTAGCATTTGTGCATTCTCTATTCGTGAGGCCTCTCTTCATAAAAGCAGAGTGAAGCCATTTTGCTCCGACATCAAACTTACGTTGCAAGTTGTGCATGTTTCGGTGAACCAATCTCTTCTTTAAAGCTTCTTTCTTACTTCCAAAGGGTAAATGTAATCCAACAGAGACGAATTCAATTCCTCCAGCCGAGCTCCATTTCATAATTTAGACTGCTGAGTACGAGGAAGTGGCTTGTTTTAATTCTTAAATGATTGCAGCTTTATGTGCTTCTTAATGAAATCCAGGTAATCCCCTCGGTGCGAGGCAAGTGCAGCGTGCGGCTGAGTGTTCAGTTCCTGCTGCGAGCGCTGAAGGACTGAGCCTCCCTCTCTCCGTCCTTCCCTTTCTGAGCTCTGTGAGGCCGAGGCCTGCTCACGTGGAGCCGGATAGTTAATGATTAGCAGTAACTGCTCGGTGTGGAGGCAGCCTGTTCTGAATACCAGCTGCACTTGTGTGCACGCCTCCGTCAGTCTTTTTGGTCACTCCCTCTTTCTGTGTTTGTAAAGGAGGGGGGGGGGGATAGAGGGAAGTTCAGTCTTATGATTAACTTGCAAAGTTTCAAATATTTGCTGACTGAGCACTTTGAGGGGCAGGACATGTGGATATCCATGCAGAGGGAGGACCAAAGAGGTGGGGGCTCTACAGACTGGAAGCAGTCCTCAGTTAACAAGAAGAGCTCTGTGCCGCAGGCCGACTTTCCAGCCAACCAAATCTAAGTGGGCCTTTTGTCGCTTACTTAAAATAGGTACGCAGTAACTGGGAGGAGGCACGAAGACACCAGTGCACACACACATATACACACACGGGTCATTCATAGAAACGCACACAATCTTAACAAAGTAGACTCTCGTGTTTGGCTCCTATTATTTGCATGAGAGTGATGACTGAAACCAGTCTGGTGCTGACTTTGTTGTGTGTTCCAGGTCATGTGCATCTCTGTTTATGTGAGAGACAAACTAAAAGCACATCAGGACTTAGCCTGCCAGACCATCCATCCATCCATCCATCTTCCTGCCAAAGTTTTCCCCGCAGGTGCAAATTACTGACAGCTGAGAGCGGTCCATGCACAGGAACATTATAAATAGCCCTAACAGGTAATAAAATGTTTAAACAGCTACAATCAGTAGCTCTGGGCCAGCCAACGACAAAATGGTGCCACGAAAGACGCTGCTGTCTCACGCCACCTTTGTCTGAACAGACCACCTACAGAAAGCCAGCCATAAGGAGAAGACTGAGAAGAACTAACTGTTCTACAAACTAGTTAGAAGTTGTGTCACAAACTGATCTAAGATAAAAAAAACTAGTTTTAGTTTTGCAGTGTAGGTAGTTTATCTCTACAGACAGCCTCTTGGTCTTGCACAAGTGCAGCCGTTGCAAGTCTCAACGCCTCTCTACATGCTATTAATAGCTCATGCCTCAGTTTGTATTGTGCAGCAGTCCCTGCAGAACTTAATATTCATGCTCTGCATCAAATTATAAATAATGCACACATCTCTTTGGTTTGCACTCAACAGCAGCCGTGACACAGTTGCTTCTGAGATGAGAAGCAGAAAGTCGAACTACCTGGAGCAGCTTGGCTTTCGCTCCACTCGCTGGTCACCAGAACCTCGATGATCTTGATGAAAGCATCCAGACTTGGTTCGCAACTGTAGAATTTGAGAAGAGAAATTAAGTTAAATTAGAGTTTTACAACCCAGGTGACAGTTTTCTGCTGCTCTCTGTGTTGGTGAAAATCTCAAGGTAATTAAGGCTTAGCGACTTTAATTGCAGAGCACAGCTGGTAGGAAGAAAAGCTCCAACCTATATTTGTGTACAGCTAAAACCCACGAGTGCCTGACAGACTGCATGCTCCGAGTGCTGCTCTGAATGTGCATGACTGAGGGTCTGTGTGTGTGTGTGTGTGTGAGCACAGCATGACTGAACCTGCACACTCGTCTGTCTACTATCCGTATCCGTCCTTGTCAAACCAGAATGTGCAACAGTGAAACTTGGGGCCGTAGCTGCAGCGCTCACCTGGTGGGTTGCTGTCTGAAAAACACGGGGCTAAAGATCTCGCCCAGCGATCTGGCGCTCAGCAGGTTCTTGGAGCCGTTCTGGCACACTCTAGCAAAATGCCTGAGCAGACAGTGGAGAGTCAGCCAGTACTGTGGAGGGAGGCTTGGGGTGCAGGCGATGCGACGCAGCAGCTGGGCACATTCCTCAGGGTTCACCACCTCTGTTGAAAAAGAGGAGAGCGGCCAACGGTCAAACAGACTCATCTAAAAAACTGATAATGCATTATAAGAGTTCCTTCATCTGAGGAGGAGCAGAAGAAGAAAGCTTTTTCTTCACACAACAGATGTGGAAAAAAGACGTCATGTTCACTTGTCTTGTAAACCACAGAGATTGTGCGGTTGACAGTGAGTATAAAGTACACTAGCAGGTGATTGGCTGCTCATAGATGCTACAGATAAACTGCCAGGCTTGTTTTAGTTCCTATTAACCACAGATATCCTGTTTCTGGCCATGTGACATGAAGAAAATGCAGCAGCGCAGAGCAGACTGGTATGAGAATTTTTCCTCTGCTTGCAAAAAGCACTTAAAAAAAAGAAGCAACAAAGAAAGTAAAAAGCAACAAAAAGAAACTGCAGTTTTTAAAAACTACTCCTTGATGCTTAAAAATGTGCTTTAAAAAGATCAAATAAAAAAATAAAACAATGAGGAACAAAAAAAAAAAGTTCAGAGGTGTTGTACTGTGGCTTTTTGTTCAAAGTACTTCGTGTACAGCAAGACGGAGGTGCATTACATCAGCACTTCTGCTTTTCAGCCAGCTGTCCAGCACATAAAGGATCACTGAACGTACTGGCACTCCCACCTTTTGCAGTGAGGACCATCTGAGCTTGGATTGCAGTGGGTATGATGGGCTGGGGAAGCTCCTGCAGGTACCTACGTAAACCATCACAAAGGACTGGAAGTTCCAGCTGATCCAGGTCTGTCAAGGGAGGATCTGAAGTGTAACACAAGACAGGCTGCATGTTTACACAGAAACGTATGCGTGACTAAACCATAGGTCTTTTTTTTTGGTGCTTCTGATATCATCATTTTAGTCTTTTGTGCCCTCTATCTGAGGCTTCCTATTTTGTATGCAAGTCTCACTCACTGATGGGTGACGGGTTTCAAACAAAGACATAAACACTTCTAAAAAAAAGCTACTTACCGCTTTCAAAATACTGCCTGACTTCGAGTCCAGCACCAGCAGTGAACGTTCGGTATAAAGTGGGGTTATCCAGACCTACAGATAAAGCATAGGTCACATGACATGCTTCTTTGAAACAGGTTATATAAGCAGTTAAATGTGGAAATGCACATAAAGATTGATAAGTTGAGGTATTTTTGGGTGAGCTCACCTTTCCTCTCGATAGCTTCCAACAGTCTGGCCAGCGTGGGTGGAGCGGTCTCATGAAGGGAGAACTGCTCGGTCAAGTCCGGCAGAGAAAAGCCTGGAAAATAATAAATCACAACATTCAACAAAAGCTTGTTATTAAAAGAGTGATGGGCTTTCTAAGAACTGTCAATAGAGCCTAATAGGAAAACATTTTTCTGATTAGATAGATACTTTATTCATCCCGGGGGGGATGAGTATGTCTTTACCTAATCTGAGACTTATTCACTCCATAAAAAGATAAAGTTTATGTGAAAATGTGATATTTACACAAAGCTGCCGTGATTCTGTCTCAATTCAAAAACACAAAAGCAAAGTTCATGAAATAAAATTATCCTAAAATGTGATGAACAGAACCTGTATCAGTGAAGACCGACTAGGTGCTCAGATCTTCAAAAGGGAGGAAGTACACGACCAAAGTACCACTTTCACATGTAAAAAGGTGTGTATTATTAAACAGGAGGTGCTGAACACTAAAGTTGGGCTTTGTGGGCCAAGAAACTAAGCAAATATCCTGTGACATGAGGTAAGCCAGGTCTTACATTTAGCTTTTTTCCCCTTATTTTGCCTTCTGAACTCTGAGCCCAGGTGTGGACATGAAAGGAGGAAGGAGTTGGCAGGGATTATATTTGGACTTGCAAAAAGGGTATTTTTCTGAAAGGCTTAACTGTTAAAAGTCTACAGATTGAAAGAAATGAAGAGAAACCATGAATGAAACCTTTCTTGGAAACATATTTTTCTTGCTACATTAAAAATTATGACCGTTTTCAAGTTGGGCGTCAAACCTGCAACTACAGCCCCGTGTTACGTGTAAAGAACCGCATTCCCAAAGTCTTTTTAACCAAAGAAACGTACAGATATCCATGCAGTACAACCAGTCACCCGGAAGACATTATTGGAACTGCAAACCAGTAGAAGTTTCTCAGAAGCCACGAACTCCGAGATGGAAAAAAAAGTTTCCCAAAATAGAGGTTGAAACATGCAGCGCTGCCATCACACACCTTGGACGTGTAAGCTTTCTCCAAGACCAGATATCTAACACGACTCTCCTACAAGGACCAACCCCTTTTCTGAGAAACTCAATTCACAACTAGAAGTTAAATGAAACCCAACACAGATCATATCGAAGAAAATTATACAACAGCTTGAAAAAGACTTTAAATTCCTCACCAGGAACCAAAATACCTATGCTATTCAGTATTAATTATGCTATTTAATTCAATCATGTACCTTGTAAACATGTTGAAAATGCATTAAAAACATTAGATACAAGTCAGTAAACAGGTGCTTGCATTTCTCCATCAGACAGGTGATAACTCCTACAACAAGACGAGGTCTCCAAATGGCATCCAGACACTTGTGTTTATTTACCCTACCCATGGTTGGCCTCTGAGTGACACAAGGCAAGGTGGGGATAGGGTTGCTTCTTGGTACTGTCAACGATGTGACAGTTTTGGGACTACTGCAAATGTATCAGGTAACAAAATATGGCAGAAATGCTCCGAGCCATCTGTGATGATTTCTTAGAGGTCTCGATCGATGAACGACGTCCCCCTGCTGGACTCGGATCGTAACGACACAAATCCATTTTCATTTAAGAGTCATTGCTAAAGTTTCCATCCATTTAGAACAGCTGAGCCTCGCACACCATCCGACTAACTTTTCAATGCAATGTGGTTTCTGTGGTAACTTCAGAAAGAAGAGCGAGGCAAAAGGGGCCCCTCAGACATGCCTCTACATGCCTGCATGTTTGGCAGACTTCACGATATCCCAAAAGGCCTCAACCAGTCAATCAGTTAAGACGACCGCAGGTTGAGGAAGTGGATGCAGCTGCCACTGGTGCTGCTGCGGCATGGGGGACAATCTCACCGGCTCAAATGGTATGTCTGAACCGAACGAAGCGCAGACTGTGGGCACGACATGGACACAACGCACTAAACATAGCGTACACTTTGGATAAATTTAGAGAGCTGGCTCAAGTAACCGACATTTACAGGTTACACCATCTTGTCTGAGTAGAGTCTAGCTCAGACACGCATGCAAAACTTAAAAAGCACCGTTGCATGAAAACAAATTAAAAGCTTTTCATTAAAAAAAAAGCCAAAGTGCAAAAAAATGAGCCAAATCTGATCAGAATAAAAAAAAAAAAGAAGCTGCATGTAACGACACCATCGTTCTGCACTGTGATAGTCTGGGATTTAAGAGATTTTCTCTAAGAATGTGTGCACAAGCTGCACCAAACATGCTTAAACACAGCTTATCTGCAAGTCAATGAACGTTGCAGCTCCAACTGTAGTCAGAAAAACACGCAGGCAATGTCTCCTCCTACTGGCTGGAAGCAGCAGTGCAAAAGTTAAGCACCAGCCAATGAGGAGACTGTTGCTACAGCCTGAGTATTAACCCTACATGAGGGAGACCGTCAGTCTATCACAAGCACACCCAAATGTGTAATATCTTAAAAGGCACAATTAACAAATACAACTTTTACAAATGATGAAGCTGACTGAACTCTAGTGGTAAAAAATTAACTGGAGGATCTGAAACAGCATTTTTTAGAAGCTCACAATAGTTAAAAACAGTCAGGAAATCATCTAACAATCCCCTGAATTGCGTCTTTGTTAGTTATGTCCTCAGATGCTGCAGAAGCAGGACATCAGTGGATAAAATGTTTATTATTAGTATTTATTATAATTATTACTACCATTTAAAACAAATTTTTAAGCAAGAATTTAAAAGAAAATACTATTTTTATCTCTCACTTCCAAGATTAAGTGCTGAAGAAGGGCATTTGCTCTGTGCTCGTTAAACCACAACAGTTTTAAAGATATGCAACTGCAGCAAGACGGACTAAACAAGGGTGATGTAACAGCTTTGAGCATTCATCCACACTTAAAAAGGCAAAAGATGACATTTGTAGAAAACAGACAAGCATTATGAGCCACACCAAGATGGTAAAACAGAGTAAAAAAAAGATAACATTCAACCAGAGCAAATGTGTGAAAGTCTTATGTAATACTGAACCTTTCCTCATCAACCTGACACTAACAAACCCACCATGTCAGCCTCACATCACATATCTGGAATACCTTCCCTTCTGGACATGGATGTTTCTCTGTAATCTCACCTTCATCTTATTGCACTTGGACACCATCAGTCTGTGTCTTCGTGCCTCATTTTCTTGTACTCTGTCTTAATCCTGCTAGCAGACGTGCCCCGACTCCAGGAAAGAAGATTTGCCAATTCAGACTTGAGTCTCTCCACACAATCAAGTAATGAAACAGTTATATACGGTCTCATGCACACAGCTCCATGCAACCTGACTGGATTTACACACTGATGCAGTTAGGAGGAAATATATCAAATAATGATGTTGGTTTTATTGAACTGTGAAGCTGCATTACTGTCAAATCACTCAATGAACAGCAGCAGGCTTAATTTGAGGGCTGATATTTTCTAATATAAAGAAAACAAATGGCATTATTAAACATTTACACATTAAAGTTGTGCTATTTCCACAATTTATTTAACATTTTAGTATATTTCTACATATTTAAACATCTGTGACGTGACAGAAAAGAATAAAAATGAATAATATAATGCTGGAAAGATGGCAGCTATTTCTGTTTGGTTACACGTGAACTCCGGAAGTAAATACAGGGATAATGAAAAGATGACACACACGTTTAATAAACACTCCTCTGTGACAGAGGCGGACTGGAAATGAGATGAGCCAAAAATACATTTAAGTCCAGCTTGGGTCTGACGTTCACAGTCAGCGGATTTAGTGCTGTCCGCTCTCACCGCCCCTAACCGAGGCTAATATTTAGTAACGCAAACAGGTGGGACAGAAATGATGTTCCAGGAATAAACCTGGACACTGAGAAATACTCATTCACAAAGCTAAAATACAATGTTTTAGAAAACTGAGCTGAATGTAGTGAAATTAGCTTCGTGTGAAGACAGAAACCAGTGACGGTGTAAAACAGGGGCAGCTTTTGTTATTGTCCCGTTACATTGTGTGCAATGTTACTGCAATCAGCACTTAGCACAATACTGATTCATCACAAAGCAACAAATCAGTCTACCATGCAGTCTGAGCTTCACCAAAGAAGCGCATTCCTGGCCTCAGCTGCCTGTAGTCCCACAGAGGAACACTACATCCCACTATCACACCATAAACTTCTCCTGTGTTTACTCTGCTGCAGGCTCGGATCGACGCCGTTATCCCTTATTGTCTTTTCTAGAAAAATGTTAAAGCCATCCCGACGGCGCCATGCATAATTTAGCAAAAAAAAGTGAAGTCTTGGCAGAAAAGGGAAAAAAAAACGAGAGCGCCGACAGAAAAAGTGTTCAATAGAGCAGATGCTAAAGAGGCCCAGAGAAGGAGATCTGCATTATCTCAATCTCCAGCTATGCAGAGTACTCTCAGTGCAACTGTCCCCTTCTCTGCAGCTTCCTCCTTTCCTTCCAGTCGCCCTTTTTAGTATCCATTATCTATATTTCATATACAGAATTAAAAAAAACAAACACTCATATATACCCATTAAAACTTTAAGCTTCATTTTTTATTTAGGGATACCAAAAAAGGATGTTTACACTCAAAAGGCTAATAAAATATGTAAAGACTGGATTTTCTTAGACTTTTTTTGTGTGCAGCATGCTGAAATGTTAAACAGAAGTAAGGCTGAGAGAGTATATAGACTGATGGCATCAAATATGTTCTCAAACATGACTGAGCATGCAGGTTTGAGCCTTGTGAAAACATGCAGAGCAGCACACATAATTCACATTCGCCATTCAGACTGTCTGCTTGAAGATGAAGAGCAATAACCCACACGGATAAAAAAAAACCCACTGAACATTAAAAATAAAGTTACATAACAAAGCCTGTGCAACATTGTCATGCAGCTTCCGTAGTGTTAGACATCAAACTGCAAAAAGCCGAGTTCCTTAAAACTCCCGTGCAAACGAGGAAGAAAAAATAAAAGTTTACAAACCGTTTCTGTACATTTGTGAGATATGGCCTGAACATATGTATGTTCTCTGAACTGTGAGGCCCAGGAAAGGAGGAGGAGGACTTGCATATTTAAAAAAAACAAAAAAAAAGGGGGAGAGAGGGGGAGGCTGAGAGCAGGAATGAGCCGGAATAGCTTCCCAGCCCTGCCCTCTTCTTTTTCTTGCTTTCCTTCACCACATCTGCTGCACTCATGCACCACCACCCCCCCTTTCCAAGCCTCATTTCTCCACCTCCTTTACCCTCCCTGAGTCGACTGTAGGAACTATGAAAACATTTAAAAGAAAAAAAAACAAGGAGGAGGAAGAAAAAAAAAGCTGCAGTGTAGGAGGAAGGGAGTTAAATCCCTTGGTGGTGGGCAATAAATCACAAATACTCTGGAAGCAACAAGACCCTCTTCAAAGCCCCCCTAACTGCCCTATACCCCGCTTCAGCCCTTCTGCCAAGCCCCCAGCTCTGCTCCAGCCCCGATTCCTTCACACACTATCCCTTACACAAACCCTCAAGCTAGCACAAGGGCTCTCGCGCCCTTACCCACATCCTCAGGGCCTCCCTCCCTCCCTCATCTCCCACAGCCTTGGACACAGAGACTTTTTCTTCTCCTTGTGCTACATTTGCTCTCGCTCCAGGCTCAACGCTGCTGCCACTCAACCTCGACATAGCCATTAAACACATGCCCCCTTCACATAGCTCCATGCTCAGCCTGCAAACCACAGCAAAGCATTTCACAACTGTACCACAACGAGCAAAAACTGGAAACCTTCACAGCTGCTCTTTAGGTGTGCACAGAGCTTAATGAGCATAATCAAGGAAGCTGCTGCATCAATAAAAATATTCTGGCTTTAATTGCTGTTTATAGTCACAGTCTAAGCTGTAATTAGTTTAATAAGGTATCATTTTCATTTACATATAAAAAAAATAAAATCTTATTTCACAGTATGACATAATATTTGCTACAGATCAGCTTGCTTTGCTCAAAACACCAGTTTTATACAGTTATGAATGCTAAGATGTCTTTTCAGTACCACCTGTAAGATAAAAATAGACGTTTCAGTACGAGAACCACTTCAGGAAACCTCAGTATCGCTGTAATACACTATCAGATAAACAGGAAAGGTTCTTGTCTTTGGTTCAACGAAGACTTTCTTGTTTTCAGAACGCAAACTCAGTGGAAAATTAGTGGGGCTTTTGCTTGTTTATGTGCTTTCTTACGTGTTTTTTGTATATATGCTCAACATCACGTTTTTTGGGACTTTTAATTTAAATTGTAATGCTATAAACACCTATTAAAATGATCTCTGAAGCAAAACCAGGTTTAATGACTATCTTTATGATCAACAAACAATAAATAAATAAGATAAATAAGTGACAGATAAACAGAGCTAGATGGAAATTTCTATTTTCCCATTTTATATGTCTCAGGTCATATAAATATGGATCCAAGCATCTTTTTCAGCAATGATAGAGGATTATTTTACTTAAGATTCACTTTGAGAAGAAAAATAGATGATATCTGGAAACGTACGGCGCTCACAAGACACAGTGCCGTACTGTACCCTGGATAAACACCAGTGCCATTGTCCATGGGGATCGAGCTGGGTTCACATTCAGTGCAGCTGGGCAGCACTGAGCAAGGCAACTCGATAAAAACCGTTTCAAAACGTCAGCCTCGTTGCCAAACTTCAACTAAGCAAGCTCCATCTGCTAATGAAAGCCAGGACATATGAGTAAAAATACAGAAAACACCACATGGACGAGCTGTGGGATGCCAGCCAGGTAACCAGATGGTAGTTAGCAAGCATAAACAAACAACTGTGTTATATCTTCAAATGTTATATCGTATATGTTTGTCAGTAAGTAGTCCTCCAATGCCGCACAACAATATATTACTAATAAAATTTCTTTCTTGAGCCGATACGAATCAATGATTGTCTTCCTGTAAAACTCACCTTGTTCAGAGTCAGAGTCCGTCTCTGCCTTGAAGGAGCCCGGAGCTACTGGTAAGGGTCTGACGGGCCTCGGCTTTGGTGTAGGGGGCGAGATCCATTTCTTCCCAATGTACTCGACATACGTCCCAGGAAAGTCCCCCTTCTCCTGAGTGGTTTCATTAAAGCCCGGTAGCCAGCCAATATCATCTGGCCGCTGCTCCAGACCATCAGCGTACCCAAGGGCCACCAGAGCTCCTTTGCTTACCAACAGTATATCCCCCACATGCAGATCAATGTCCTCCTCTCTCTCCTTCTTGTAGTCGTAAAGCGCTCTGTACTGATATCCTTCCGCACTCATATTGATCGCTTTGGGTTTAAGGTGTTTTTTTTCTCAAAGATGAGCTTCAAAAAATCGGTTTGATTACTTTTCAGGTTTCTCGTGTTACGCGTTTAGTCCAAGCGCTCATTTGCCAATTCTAACAAAAGCCAATGGTTTTTAAGAAGACAAAAAGATCTAGCTTGTCTTCATTCTTTCACAGTTTGAGTCTCTTCTTAATAAATTGCAGGCCTTATGGTGTGTCGCCCCGCAGTACGTACCCATCAGTAACTGGCCTGCAGCTGTGGTGCTTATTCAGATCTGTAAGATGAGAAGAGAGGCCATGTATTACTTCACTGCTCAAGACAAATGCTGCCTATACAACATGCAATGCACACACATGAACAGATAAGTGGCTCAAAAGCCAAGAAACTGGAGACATAAATTATACTGACTGTAATTATGCAAAGTAAAAATTAATAAAGCTCTTTGTACCTGTAAACTGATCAATAATTTATTTATCTTATCTGTATTAAAAGGCCCAGTAGAGAAAGAGGAGTAAAATAAACACCTGAAAGTTGATTTTACTTTGTTTGTGTATGTGTAAAAGAGTCTGAATATCCCAAATAGTGCAATGTTCAACATACTTTAATATTTTATTGTTTAAGTTACAAGTTTATTGTACCAGCAAACTGCACCCATCCTATCAGCTAGCAACTCAATAGCTTAGACAAAAGTAAATAATTCACAGCTCAATTCTCCATTAACACGAGCCGGTTTTTAAGGTACTTTTCTGACACAGCCTAAACATGGCTGCTAGCGTATCTGTTAGCACTGTTATACAACACAATCATGAGAAACTTCGTTGGTATGTTAAAGTTTGTAGGATAAAAAAACAACAACAACGTGCTGGGTGTATGTTATGAATCCAGCTAAAGCAATAAGCAAAGAGTTAGCAGCAATGTGGAGGAAGCAGTTAGCCAAGTTAGCAGAACATACGAGAAGAAAGGAGCTTAAAAAGACACGACTGAAAGTTACAGAAAAGGCATAAAGAAGCTCTGGTTTTATCTAATAAACTTTGAGAATATGTGTATATAAAAAGCAGGCTTCTGGTCCAGTTTTAAGAGCGAGGTGTCAACATTTTGCTAACAAAGTTAGCGAGACGAACGGGAGTAACTTACCGAGTGTGCACGGATCCACAAATGAATCCAAAGGATCTTTTTTTTTCCTTCCACACTAAACCGCTTCCACTTAGTTAAACTTTGCTAAGTTTCATATAAAATGCTAACCAAAACAGATTCTTTGCTTCTCCGGTTAAAAGTAAAATCCTTTTCGTGAGTTTAAATCCGATTTAAACGCAAGTACAAAGTGTTACGATCAGTCGACATAATGAAGCAGCCTCCCGTCCCGAACAAATGTTCCTTTGAACGTCGTCCCTACGGTCAGCAAGGGGCGAGACCAAGCACGGCCTCTGAATGGCTGCTGCGCTTGTCAATCAAACACGCCATGTAATTAGACCAATCACGTTTCCCCTAGGGGCGTACACTCCCCCTTCCATGTACTTTTGTCTGCAACATGAAACACGTATGGAAATTACATAACTTTTACTCTGATAACTAAATACTCTATGAACATCAGCCTGAATTGAAGAGACTATTATTTAATATTTATCACCCCAGGTAATTAAAATTGTGTAAAACTTTCAATAAAAATATAAATAACTAGGCTTATTTGTAGCTTGTATTCTTAGTTTAAATCCATACTAGCACTGAAAATTGGCTTTGTGTAAAGTAAAAATAACAACCAGAACAAAACAGATGTCCTATTTGAAAATACAGTCCAAACTGCACGTCAGCATGGTTCAGTACGCATAGTTCTCATTCTAGTTTTCAATAAATCATTACATGTTTTTAGTATGGAGGCTCTGCAACTGTTACAGCCACCATGAGAGGCGCATGACTGAATGTGGGTGGCCTAATTATGGCTGAGAAGAGAGCTGGCTTGCAGAAATCCCCTATACTGTCCTGCTTGTTCTAAAAGAGACTGTAAGCAGCTTTGTGCAAGGATATGCCCATTTAAGCGTTCCCCAGTCTCTCAGACACACCAGTAGTGATCACAGCTGAAAAAAAGAGGAAGGAGAGTAGAGAGCAGGAGTATGAATGGTGTTGAAACTAACAATGAAAAATAGGAACTTCAAAATGTGCATGTGGTGCATTGAGAAACAAAAAAGAGCCAACACTTTTGACGTTTTTGTCTTGAGTCATAGCAACTTTGCTTTACAGGAAAAAGTGCTGATATGATGCAACTTTCATAAACTACTGTAACCTCAAACAGATAAAGTTTCCTCCTGATGCCAGTCCAAACTGTGCCCAGAGCAGCTGAATATTAAAGTCAGATACAGATGATGGAAATGAATATATGAACCCAGAGAGCATACAGTTTAATCCCCGTCTCTGCCAGCACCGGTTCACCCCCCCACCTCTGCAAAATGATTAAATAGTCAGGCTCTGATGACCCATCTGCTGTCCTACAGATACAAAAAACTGCAACTCTTTGGCTGTTTCCAGACAAGAGCATTTATTAGATTAAACTTTATTGTCTAGACAGTTCAGGATTAGACATAAATGTATTTCATTTTCTCTACAAACTTTTTTTTTGCCTGTTCACACAGCTAAATATTCTCAAATAAGCCGTCATGCATCTGTTCTGTTTCTGTTTATAGGAAGGTGGTTATTCTGAAGTCAAACAGTTATTCATTAAATGTTTCCAACACCCACGGTTGCAAAGGTGTGCATTTAGAAACCACGTCTGGAGAAGTCCTGAACTCAAACCTTTAACGGGTCACGCTTACTTAAACCTTTTTCTAAATATTTCTGTGTCAGCATATTTTATAAACTTGTCATTCACATCAGATTAGTTTGACCTCGTACATATTTTCATTGCTTAGGGATTGATTTCAGGTTTCATGCAAAATCAAGAAACTTGCAATGCAAATCAGACCAGTACTCATCTATAATGTGCTTTCTCCCATTCAAAGTGTTGAGTAAATAGATACTATATTTGTTTATGTGAAAATATTTTGCATTTGTAATGTTTCTTTTTTTGTTCTGTCGGGTCCTATAGACATTTGCCCAACTTACCGCTGCTTTATTGCTTTAATAAGGATCCCGTAAGATAGAATATCTTTTTTCATTGCTTCATGTTTCTAACTGAACTGTAAAATCAAAAGTTAGCTTTGCCTAAAAATAAAATAAGATTTGAGGTAACTTTTGTGACTAAATACAGTTAAATAGAATATTATGAGTTAGTATTTTTATTCAAATTTAATTATCTATCTATCTATCTATCTATCTATCTATCTATCTATCTATCTATCTATCTATCTATCTATCTATCTATCT
>JBAMHV010000020.1:3898731-3912830 GCA_037177535.1 Pseudomugil gertrudae
CTCAGCAGAGCCAGAAACATCATTAAAGACAGCTCCCACCCTGGCTCTGACCTGTTTGCCCTGCTGCCCTCTGGGAAACATTCATTCAAATAAAAAAATAGCTCAAATCTTCCATCCGATATATTGTTTAGGTGACGTTAGGAATAAAAGGTTTGTGAGATTTGTAAGTAATATTTGGATTTTATTTACATTTTTATACAAACTGTATAGAACTGGGGTTGCAGAAAACAAACTGTTTCGGACCCTTTGAGCAGCCTGCATGACTCACTACAGTGCTGAATTTGTTCTGATCAGAAGAGGCTTTAATAAAAAAAACATCACTTTTCATATTTATCAGACAAACCACCAAACAACTTCATTGTATGATCACCTGCATTTTCCCAACAAATAAAACGGACAGCTACAGTAAAACCTTGACCGGTAAAAAGCATTTACAGCCTGCTGCTGTAAGTTTTATAAGTCTGTTTTATAGTTTTATTGCGTCTCTGGGACGAACACATTCCAGATGATGAAATTCGTACCGGACAGCGTGGCTCCGCTGTGAGTGCTTCCGGGGGTGGTGGCGTCCTGCGGCAGCTCTCCGATAGAGAAGGAAGCCTTGCTGGGGTCGCCGAGGCCCGAGGTGTCATCCCCTTCGCTCTCGGCTGAGATGGCAAACTTTGGTAGCAAGCTGGAACGAGGGACCTGATTCATGCCGTCCGTGTCTGTCGAGTGGGACAGCGAGGGCCTGGCTCAAGGAGACAGTAGATTCTCATTAAATCAACAGTTCGTGTGGCTCAAATTTAGTCTGAATAAGAGCAGGTAATCTCTGCTTCATCTTGGTTGAAATTAGGATGCTCGTACATTTCAGCGAAGTCTGGCGTCCAGCTGAGAGAGTCCACAGTAAGTGGGCTCTCACTCTTCTTCTCCTCCGTCTCTCCCTTCTCCTCCAGATGTCCACGGGACAAATCCAGGCTGCTGTAAACCTAACAACCACACGCCAGCAAACATTCATGTCATTCTGGGCAAGCTGCCGAGACCAAATAACAGCCTGCGCATGGATATTTAAACAGACAATAAATGTACCATAATGCAGACGTAACACACATAAAGCTGCTCTGTGTTACACAAAGATACATTGTTGTCTCTTATAAAACAGGGTTTGTGTGCAGCTAAAGGGGAAGACAACACCTCCACCAGGACACCCTGCTGCTTTTTCAAACTCACTGTAATGTTTTGTTTTGATGTGAGGGGGGGAGCATACCGCAATGCAGCACAACAATGACTGTCCCAAAAAAACACATCTGAGCTGCAAGCAAAAAAATTATGCAAAGATTTCCATATAAAACACCCAAATCCTGTTTTCATTCCCACGAGAGAACGATGGAGACTGATGGGGCCATCAGCTCAAACGTCTTTAGCACGATGGTAACGTGTTAATGGGAGGAGGGAGATCTAAGACACACCTTTGAGAATCTGTGAGAGCAGGAGGAGAACTGCCGCAGCTCCACATTGAAGTCCTCGTCATTTGTATCCTCTTCCTCCGTCTCCAGGTGATGGTATCTCTCAGACCGAGCTGGGAATGATGGGAGTTTAGAGTTCAGTTTATTCTGTTACTGCTCTGTCGAGGTGCGATCACGGTTTCTCAGTAAATTTACACAAAAACACAGAGCTGAGTCATGAGGAGCAAACAGCTGGAAAATCAGTGCATGTGTGATGAAAACGGTCCATTTAACTGCTGCGTAAACTTCATTTTATGCATCTTAAACACGGTTTATTTGTGTTTTATCAGTCTTTTATTTATAGGTTATCAGTAAACAGGACAAAAACAGCTTTTAAAACCTGTCAAGATCATGTTAATCTAGATTCCCTCTGTGGAGCCTGGAGGTGCTCCAGAAAGTAAAACATTTTACACAACTCAAAGCAAAACGTTGATGCCCTTTGGTAGACACCATCCTGCTCCCAGTAGGAAGACAAATGGCTTAAGTTTAAGATTTACTGCCAAGCAGTTGTTTTAAAAGGAGGAAATTATCCACAAAAGCTTAATTTTTTTCTGCTAAATTGTTTAAAAAAATACCCTAATCACTTTAAAACTTTATTTTAATATTTGTGCCAAATCTTTTAAATTTAAATTATAGTATTAACAAATTAACAAAATTGTGGCTTAAAAAAAATACTGTAAAGCAGTAAAATCTGCTCAGTTCCTGTTTTCAAGGTAAACATGGATACACAGTTAATTAAATTCTAATATACAGCTTTACCTTTTTATTTATTGAGGCAAAAGATCATATTTACATTTCTACACATATAAGCAGAATTTTTTTTAAGTTTTCAGGCAGTTTTTTGTTTTTGCTCACATTTTAAATGGCTGAATATGTCATGCTTACTACATTCACTTACTACTTCATCAGGGGAAGAAACTAACTTTGCTTAAAAACAGACTGCAAACGCATATTTCTCCTCAACTGCTGCTGATTCAAATCTTATTCAGTAACTTTCACATCACAACTTTTACAACAAGTAAAAAAGAAAAGGACTATCTGAATATCATAATATCTATTTGAGTTTAAAAGAACAAGTCTATAAAATAAACCTCATCAGAGAAGAAATGGTACATTTAATAAGTTTCTTTACCCTTTCACAATAAAAGCACCGGTCAGCCTACAAAACCCTCAACTTACTGTCAAAGTAGCTTGTATCATCTTCAGATTCCAGCTGTGGGATAAACTCTGCCTTCTGTCTCAACAGACCAGTCCAGTCCAGGTTATGGAAAAACTGGTGCTGCTTGACCTCAGCAGCTCCACCTGCAGGCAGGATTAAAACAACTTTTTCACAACAAAAGTGAGGAATATGCGCACAAATCGCAGTTAAACACAGGTGGTGAAGAAAAGCTTACGCTGCGTTGTCCTTTTCCCAGTGGCTGCAGGCCAAAAACGATACTATGACCATAAATTATGCAGTACGGTTTCCTGCCTGTGACCCTTTGAGAAATAGCAGGCGATGTTTGTGAATGGCAACTTGAGTTGCCAGGTTGAACAGGCTACGTGCATCGACCCGTTTGGCCTTTGTGCCCGCTCACGGACACTTTTACCGTCTGCAGATCTTCGCTCTGATAGTGCCTGATCATGCATGGAATTAGATTCATGGACTAGTTGGGAAATAATTGCAATTGATCAAACCGAAGAGGTCAGTGGGTCACAGGATAAACTGCTCTGCTGCAGGATGACCTCAATTTCTTCCCCAGTGACTTGGAATAATGAATGTTGCTGAGGTGGCACATGAGAATTTATGGCGGCCCATTGTGTAGTTTTCAACGGTTCCCTGGCTGTTCTACTTTCTCAGAGTCCTCACCTGTGCCCATTCTCTCCAGTGGATTCTGCCTCAGAAGCAAGGTGATGAGCTCCTGAGCATCTGCAGGGGGAGCATCCTCCCCATCAGGCCAGTTGATCTCATCTAGAAACACAAAATCAACTTCAATTAGCTTAACAGTTGCACCAATCTTTTGTTTAAACGATATAAAACAGCCCAATGGCAGCTGGGATTGGCTCCACGCCACTTCAGCATTGTGTCGACATCTGGGACAGTGCCTCTGGACTGGCAGACTGGGGGTGGTTCTTCATATTAAGAAGGGGGACTAGAGGGTGTGACCCAAAAACAGGGGATCACACTCCTCAGCCTCTCTGGTAAAGTCCATTCAGGTGGCTGATTATAAGGGTCAGTCGGATAGTTAAATGTCGTGGACCAGCTCTATACACTCTTCAGGGTCCTGGAGGGAGCATGGGAGTTTGCCCAACCGGTCTACATGTGTATTGTAGACTTGGGCATTTAAACCATGTCTCCTGGGACCCCTGTGAGGCGTGCTCTGAGTGTATGGGGTATCGAACCTCTATGTACAGGCTGTCTGACAGCGAGCCTGCTTCATTTCCAGTTAGCAAAGTCCTCTCCAGGTCAGGAGTGAGGTCCTGCTCTACATGGAGAAGTTCAAGTATCTCGAGTTTATGTTCATGAGCAAGGGAAGGATGTAACATGAGGTTGACGGGCGGATTGGTACGAAGTCTGCAGTAATGCGGACTCTGTGTTGGTCTGTCGTGCTAAAGGAGGAGCCAAGCCAGAAGGCAAAGCTCACAAATTAGCGGTTGCTCTATGTTCCTACCCTCACTCAGGGCTATGAGCTCTGGGTAGTGACCGAAACAACAAGATCACAAATACAGGCAGCTGAAATGAGTTTTCTTCAATTGCCATTCCTTTAGAGATAGGAAGAAGAAGGAAGAAGGAGAAGCTTGATCATCCAGGGGCGCTCCAAGTAGAGCCACCACATCGCTCAGGCATCTGGTTAAGATGCCTCCTGGAGACCCAAGGCATGCTGGAGAGATTTTATATCCCTCAGCTGGCCTGAAAACGCTTTAGGGTCCCCCTTGATGAGCTGGCAAATGTGACTGTGGAGAGGGAAGTCTGGGCTTCGGCTTAGGCTGCTGCCCCTGCAACAGACTCCAGATAAGAGTCAAGAAAAGGAATAAATGGATGTTTGTCAGTGTCTGTAACCGCTGATAGAGGTGGCAGACTGATGTCATCGGGTGGAAAATTTATCATGTTGTCACAGCTGTAATAGCCATCCATCTATATATCCATCCATTACCTATAACCACATTATCCTGTGAAGGGACACAGCTGGCCTGCAGACAATTCAAAGTGACATAGGGTGAGAGACCCGGTCCACAACTAACACAAGGTGACAGACAACCATATAGCCACAGATTTAGAATCACCCATTAACCTAACATGCATCTCATCTCTGAGCTCTGTGTGACTTTGTGTACTCTATGTTTAGGATAGTATACTATACAGTCATTTGGCAGACACTTTTATCCAGCATCCTCCAATGACAGGACATCAGGTTTTAGGTGTGACTTTAGACAGAAACGCCTGTTAAAGTTCACTTATTTAGCTGGAGAGACACGTTAAATCATATTATTTGCCTTTTTTCCAAATGCTTTCACTCAGGACTTTCTGAGCATCAAACCATATGGCATGTCATGTTTGTGCATCACTCAGACAGCTGGATTTTTTTACATAGCAATCACAGTTTGCATAATTACCAATTCTTTTCTATTTTTTCTCTACATGAATCTAATAGGTTCCTTTCCAAATCCCCCACCAGCAAATCTATGGTAGTTCTGTGATCAAGTAATGTCAAATGAGACCATTTACATGTGCTCCAGTTTTACTGAAAAGCTGCAGAGAGGAGTAAAGCATGTGTGTAACATGCTGATCGTTGGCTCCGAGAGCCATTTGTCCCCCATTTTAACCAGATTTGGGCCCAAGCTATGAATATGTATGTGCATCCTGAGGCCATGATGGCATGCATTCAGTGTGTTCTGGCCCTTTTAATTAACAGTCACTCTCAGAGGCTTGGTGCAGTTTGATTGAGAGCAAACCAAATCTGTCATGGCATGTCATTCATTTCTATGTCACACTGTAGCGCAGTTCATCCGAGCTGCAGAACAACAAACCTCCTGTTTTCCACATGAAACTGACCATGAAAAAGCGGAATATTCAAACTTTATTTGCAGTCTTAAGTCAAGTTAAAACCCACTCTCGCTACCATCTGTTTTTCTACTGGCCTTCAGGGAAATCTCAGTAAACGGAGAAATCCATGCGGTCACTTTGCAAACGGGTAATTCACGTCTGAATGAGGTCTGGGAATTTCTCCTGATGTGCACGAAAGCATCACAACACCAGATGCTGCGAAATGTTGCTCAAATCACCTCTAGCAGCAGAAAATACTTTAAACTGAGCAGAAATGTTCATTTATCCAATCCAATTAATCCAATAAAATGGGGTTTAGTTTTAAAATGCAAATATGTTTGATGCTAAAAATAAAGAGGATAGATTTCAGAGTATTTCAGAGTAAACTAGTAGAGGAAAGTGAAAGCTAGTAATCAGTTATGGACATGGTGACAGGCAGATCAGGGCAGAATTGATAACCAGTATGTTGGTTAGAATTTTTCCAGATGCTCTGATGTCTTAGAAAACACCTGACTCTCACTAACCGCTGTTTGTTTTAGCACATTGTAATACCTGAACTTCTGGTTCATTGTGGCAACAGAAAGATCATTTTTCTGAAAGGGAGGCAACACTCACCACTGATGACCTGTCCAAACAGCTCCTCTGGTGTGTCTCCAAAAAAAGGCACACAGCCCACGAGGAACTCGTAAAGGATGATGCCCATAGCCCACCAGTCCACTGGCTTTCCATAGCCTTGTCTCAAGATGACCTCTGGAGCAATATACTCTGGGGTTCCACACACCTTTATAAAAGGAAAAAACACCCCAAACATGAGTTAGGTTTGCTTAAAATTGAACGATCACATTGCAAACACTTTGCAACATTTACCTGCTTATCAGAGAACTCCCTGGCATCCTTCTCTATGTGCCCCTCATACAGGTTGGTGGTCATGTTCATCAGCCCGACTTTGGAAAGACCGAAGTCTGTGAGCTTGATGTGCCCCATTGAGGTCACCAGCAGACTGTGAGGAGGAGGAGGGTAGGAGGAAGGAGCGGTCAAACTGATTCAGTTTGTGTTTTTTGTATTAAATTAAAGGTTTTGTGCATCTAAAGTCTGAAAAGGCAGATAAATAACCCTTCACACAAAAATAAAATGACATTTCCGGTTTGCAGCATTTCTATAAAAAGGTTAATATTTGTTTAATATTTTGGATGCACAGATTTTCTTTTCATGTAAGCCGTTTATGTTTAATCTGATTTATGCATTTTATTAAATATAAATAGAAAAATGTTCCCTAACAGTTACATGAGATGCTGAACCTTATGTTAATCTAAATATATGCAACAGATAGTTTCTGTTAACATATTACACATTGAATGCAACATTTTCCCTCCAAAATCATTTAAATTGTTAAAATGTTTCTGAGTTTATGCAAGCAAATCATAAGTGTTTGCCATTTCTTATCAACACAAAGCTGAAGCTATCAGATCAAATTTCATGAAGCCTTGTTTCAGGAAGATTTGATGAGTTTTGTGTTTACAGGCATTCATTGAAAATGTAAATTTATATGTCTGCAAACATAAATGTCCTACAGATGAATGCTGGGAAGCCCTGGTCCAGTTTAAGAGCTAAATAATGAAAAACTGAGGATGATGATGTGGCACCTGGGACTGGGAATTTTCTCTAGGTTGTCTTTTGGTCACATAAATATTGATCAAAGCCATTATAAAAGCACAAGGTCTCACTTGTCCGGTTTGAGGTCTCTGTGGACGATGCCGTAGTTGTGCAGATACTCCAAAGCCAGGACGGTCTCTGCAAAATACATCCTGGCCATATCCACAGGCAGCGGGCCCATGTTCTTCAAAAGCGTGGCACAATCACCTCCTGTAAAAGATCAATGCAGGGATGACACCAACAACAGAGGTCACAAAAACCGAGCGGGGTGCTTTCACATGCAGCACTCAAACACACAATGCTGACCTTCAACATATTCCATCACCATGCACAGGTGTCTCCGCGTCTCAAAGGAGCAGTACATGGACACAACAAAGGGGTTTTCAGCGAAGGTGAGGATATCTCTCTCCACAAAGGCCTGCTGTATCTGATTACGCAGAATCAGGTTCTGCTTGTTGATCTTTTTCATGGCAAATCGCTGCTTAGTTTCCTTGTGGCGAACCAGATAAACGGCTCTGTGGGGATGAACAGTTTAAATCAGAGCAAAGATCTGAATTTTAGCTGATTTTAAACAATGTTAAGGGAAAAGAAAATAAAAATCTTACCCGTAGGCACCATTACTGATGAGCTTTGTCATCTCAAAGTCCAATTCACAGGGTTTCCTTCTGGACCGCAGGGCTGTGCCGAGGCTCTGAGACTGAGAGCAAGAACAAACACAAACAGTAAATCAGATCAAAAAGAGAAAATCTGTATTTCACTGCTATCACTGTGGTATAGATGGGCTAAATCAATACAAAAAAAAAGAAAAATCAATATCTGAGCGCTTACAGAGTCATCAGTTTCTGGGGTTTCTGCAATCCCACTGTCACGGCTGGTCAGCTGAGCAATCTCTACACGGAGAAAACAGGAACAAATAAATAAAATCAAGCAAAGCTGCAGCAGTTTAAACACAAAGGTAAAAATAAAAGCACGTCTGCAGTGCATTTACTCAAACAGATGCAACCTAAATGCTGAGAGATCAGAAACCAGTGAATGCCAAACAACATTATTAAGACTTCATTCATCAATTAGCTCCGAGGTGCTGACTCCAACGTAACCCAAACTGAGGATAAATGAGGCGAGAAATCAAATCTGGCAACACAAACACGTGTCTAGCACTTATTTAGGAAAGACACCACTCCAGAACGAGAACTCGTTAAAACCAGCTTACGTCTTTCACACTCTGTGTGTGTGTGTGTGAACAACGTTAACGTCCATGTGTGCCGTTTTAGAAAAGGGGCGCTTGCTTCGTTCTCAGAGGACTTGTAGACACATTTCCAGTGCTATTTAACATCTGTCTGTCTTTGGAGATTTCCTTCAGGCATTAAAAGTGCTGGGCAAATAAAACCCAGGAGTCACTCGGGGGAAATGTACAGAAACGAGGCAGTCTGTGTGGATCTCTGCAGTCTGTAGGGAGGCCATCCCTTTCTAATTAGTCATAATGAATGTTGTTGCTTACTGAATCTGCAGAGACAGAGGGGCCATTAGAAAGACAGAATGCTCAGTACAGGACATTAGTCAAGACTATGTGTGTTTTAGATTCCTCCACACGCGGAAAGTTTCGTTCCTTTGTAGACTTAACAGATAATGGGGGTTGAGGGGGGCTGCTGTTGAATCATTTATATCATGTATTGTGATGTAGGTGCAGATTCTGCATGGATACAGTAGCATCTCAAGTTCCAATGTTAAAAATAACTAAATAATAGCACATGTCATGGTCCTGATACTAATCTATAAAATAATAATGAATAAAAATGGAGGTCATAATTATCTGAGTGAGCGATAGAAAGCTAAACAGATGATGTAACAGAGGGATGCTTCATGGAATTGAATCACATCATACATCGTATAGTCTTAATGGAATCATGAAGCCAGGAGTCTATCTGTAGTTCCAGAACTAGATACCCCGTGGGTCCTGAAAGATGAGCCAAAATGCTGCAAAACACCGACATTATGAGGCTCTCTGCTGCCACAACAAACCGAGCGCTTCTCGTACCTTCCAGAGGATCTCGAGTGAGTCCCAGCTGGCTGATGATGTAACGAGGGATATCTGATTTAATACCCTGGCCCTCTTTAGCGTGTCCTTCAGCAGCCTCCAGGAGGTGGTAAAATTCTTCAGGGTCAAACTCCTGAAAATGCAGCAACTCTTTTCAATAACAAACTCCAATTTATTAAAAAGACTTAAGTGCCAGACCAAAATAATGCATCTGAAACTAATCTGATGTCTTTGAGTAATGCTGCAGAGGTAGAAACATAAGAACATTTCACTCAACATTTCTGTCTCAAGAGGAAGAAAAAACCAGACAACATGCTGTAAATTTACCCATCTCATTTCCAATGCTTGACAACTGAATAAAAAAAGATTTAAAATGGATCCACTGGCTAAGCCACCCTTTAAAAACCTTATTAAATTTGGAGTGAAGGAAGCTATGCAGCATTTCTGTGTATACACCTATGAATATGTAAATAACCTGGTCTATCTGCACTGCTCACCTGGCTGCAGAGGCTAACCTTTGACTTTGCTCAAAAACTCTCCACTCTGCAGTTTCATCACAATATTCACCTTGCTGCTGCAGAGATGAGATAAACCTCGTTCCTGCTCTGAGAAGCTCATCTCTGATAGGATTTTACATGTAGATGGCTCACACTGAAGGAAACTGGCTGCCAGAAACTTTTCTTTCTTTAACACCCTGCAGAAACCCACTATGTGCTTCTGGTATACAAGCAAACATGTACAAAGAAGGTAAAGGAGCAATGTGATAGTTTTAGTGAAGATTGAGGCAGTTTTCCTCATCCTCCCCGTTACTCAGGAGGAATCCAACTTATCTTTGAAGCCTGATTATGGTGAAAAAACCTACTTCTGACTGTAGATTTTACTTAATGCTGCAAAGTAGTTTTAAAAACTTGATTCTCATTAAAGGTGACATTTCAGGGGGAGCCTGCATCAAATCCAAGTGTATTTATTAAGCTATTTTTATGCAAAAAGCAACAAAAAGTGTTTTTACATGATGGAAACAAATAAAATAAAACAAGACGTTGCCCAGGAAAGCATGTAATAAAGTTATTTGTAGGATGTAGAGACTAAATGAACCAAATAGCATCAAAGATATAATGATCACAAAAGGCTGCTCTGCAGTCTGCGTTTCGTCTCTTCCTGCAAAAAAATGATGCAACATGCTTTTATTTAAACATTTTGACAACCTTCTCTGATAAAAATACAATAATTCATATTAGTAATAAATACTTACTAACATTATTTGCAATACATACTTTATAGTACTAATATAAAGTAAATGTCCACACTTATCCTTATGTATGCTCAGACGTACCACACTGAGCTGATGTTAACAGAATTTAAAGCTGCTTCCTCTATAAATTATATACAGTGATCCTCAAATTTATTGATACATCCCATTAACTTAATTAATAAACTGAATTAACAAGTAGTAATCATAACTAAAATTTGTGAAAATTGTTTTCTAAATCTGGTTCAATGGAAATATTTTATACATAACTCAAAGTAATACTTTGTTGAACAATCCTTTAATGTTTCCACTACAGTCGTGTGTTTTCTGCACTGGCCGACGGGTATTTTGTCCCACTGTTCATCAGAAAATCTATATAATTTGTTTTTTTGTTTGTTTTTAATACTTTAATACAATGTATTCTCAAATATTTAGATAATTTAATTGTAATTTTTTCAGTCTGACTTTTGTAAATGTAGCTTTTCTTTAATGGAAAGGTATGAATACATATAAGCATGACTGTAGACATATATTTAGCTGATGATTACAGGTAATGTAGGAAATTTAACCCAGATATTGACCGTTTGCCTTTTACCCACTCTACATGAAAACATCCTGTAACCTCCTAAATGGTAAATCTTTGTAGTTAATATTTCGTATATCCTCGATTGATTTGGTTCCATGTTTCAGCTGACAAAAGCAAAGACTTGAGCTGGAACTTAGAAAAGCCGCCATTGTTCTTTCATGAAGTCTGTAATCACAGAGACCAATGACAGCAACATCCAGAGTAATCCGAGTTAAACAGACAAAGACGCTGACTGGTGGATCAGTTGGGATTAAATGGAACAGAAACTAGACATGACACCATCTTACAATGAATCTTCTAAAATCAGTTTTAACCGTGAGCTCTGAACCTTTTAGGTTCTGTTCATGTGTTTCAGCTGCGCAGTAATGGTCGCCTCAGGGATCGATTCCATCCAAATGGATGCAGCATATTGTTTATATGTAAAAAGTGTGGAGATAAGATACGAGACATACCAGGCATTCCAGCAGGCGAGCAGGTCGCGCTATCACCATGAGGATCTTCTTCACCACTTCTCTGATGAAGTTTACTTCCTCGCTTTCTGACCTCTCCGTGGACTATAAAACACAGAAAAAGGAAGCTAAAACAGGCGGGTATAGTAAAAAAAAGACATTTAACAATTATGCTTGTATTTGTGCTTTGGGGCGGAGTATGGAAAAGATCTGAAAATGTTCAGAGAAGATGTTCAGCTTCAGATTTATCCTGCAGATGGTGAGGAGAACAAACTCAGTATCATGCTGAATATAAATAAGATCTAAAAGCACTCAGTGGGACAAAGTGCACATCATAATATCATCTTTATGAAAATGTTCCCATTTCCCACCTCTTGTACGAGCTTCTCCAGTTTGTCAGTGAGTTCACAGAAGTAACTGGAGGTGATGAGTCCTAACCGGCTCTTTTCCAGACAGTCGCGGGCCAGTTCAACTATCTGGTGGTGGGCAAAGCCGAGCACGCCGTCTGCTAAAGGGAGGACGATCTCTGGAGAATTGCTGCGGATGATCTCCTGAATCTTCTCCTCCATCTGAGCCGTGGCCTGCAGCGAGAGATGCCACAGAGTCAGTGGGGTAACGCACACCCCAATAATAAGATTTAGTCCCGACAAAGCCACCAGTAGCCCTCACCTTAGGAAACCGCTCCTTGTAGACGTGATTCATCATAATAATCTCATGATCGTAACAAGATGGAGATCTTCCAGGGCTGAAAAATACATCAGAGCAAAGTCAGTACTAAAAGGTGGTATTTCTTATAGGAGTCTATGAAATGCCACAGGATTCAGTACCTGAGACTGCGTGAGCGGGGTCGCATGGCCGTCGCTCTGCGGCACTCATCCCCGGAGATGCTCTCAGTGCAGAAGTGCTTGGAGAGGAAGTGCAGTTCATCCGGCGTAGGCTGGAAGGGCAGCTGGTGCAGTTTCTCCTGTGATGAACAGGATGACTGGAAATGAAACAAATATATATTCAACATGAAAAGAAAAAAAAAGATGGAGGGATTTTTGTCTCTTTAGCATGAACTGAAATATCTTGATGAGGCCACCAGCAGATGTAAAAGAAGAAAATCAAAAAGGAACTTTTTATTATTTTAGATTTTGGCTTTGGTTGATTGAAATAAATACTATAAGGAGCTTTCTAGATGTTCATTAGCTAACTCGCCTTACATGATGGAGAAACAGACACTGACATGATGAAGATCTGATGGTAACCATTATCTTGCCTAAATCTAAGTGTAGAACAGGCCTAATTTTTTATGAGCTAAAAGTCAGACATAAAATTATTTAATTGCAGCAAAACAAAAAAAATCAATTCAAAATAAAACCTGAGACTTTGTTTTGATTCATTGTTTACTTTATTAAATAGATGATGTTTGTTTAATGCCATTATTAAACATTTGTTAAATAATGAAGTGTTCTAGTGTTGATGATGGCCCTAAGCGTATTAAATTTAACACATTTCAAGTGGTTTTGTTTAAGTGGGAAGTATTGTGCTACAGACTCCTGTCCATGTCCAATAAAAAAAAATCACTAGAAACTCAGTAAATTACATTATCATTACATAAATGGAAAAAACTGCATTCAGAAAGAAAAAATATCCCACTGACTGCTCAAAAACCACTATTTTGATGCCTTTCCTTTGTTACTTCCTGCAAAATAAAAAAAAAAGATGCATTTTATATGAGATTTAAACCAAATGTTCTGATATAAATGATTTCTATTTAATTATTTCAATGATAAATATTTCTTCCCCTAACTGTTGTAAAAGTTGTGGAGCCTCCTTCTGGTGTAAGGTTGTCTTTGTGCTAAGCTAAGCTAATAAAACTGTTACAATTCAAGCCAATTTAAATACGCAAAGGGTGGCAAGTAAAAAATAAAAAGTAAATAAAGATTCCAGGGAAAATAAAATGTTTCCTCCAGATGATAATGGCTGGAAATACACTTTCTGACCACAAAAAGTAAGTGTGTACACGTCATTTTCAGTTCCCCTGACACACTGTAATTCCTGTAAATGTGTGTGTGTGTGCACTGTAATTCCTGTAAATGTGTGTGTGTGTGTACATTGTGTGTGCAAACCCAGACCACTTCCTAAACGCTCATAGACTTGATGAAGGAAGTGAACTGGAACAAAGAAAAGTGGGGAATGTGTGTTAGTGTGACTCCCTGCTTATTAAGCCATGTTTTCCTCTCAGAGTTTTACGTATATAAACAGGACAAAACAAGTTGGAGTTTTTATTGATCAAAGTTGGAAATATTAAGCCTGAAATGAGGCGGTTTATGGCAGAGATAGGTGGCTGTTATAGATGTCTGTCCTTCCATTAACCATCTGTTATTTCATCTCGTCAACCTGCTTTGTTTGTATTTGTACATATTTTCATAACTGATAGTTTTGTAAATATATTTTTGTTTGTACATATACACAGGAAGTTTTTTGTTTGTATTAGTATTACTAGTGATTGTGTTTGTGTGATAAACTTCCATCCATCCATCCATTTTCTTCCGCTTATCCTAGGTTGGGTCGCGGGGGCAGCAGCCTAAGGAGGGAAGCCCAGACTTCCCTCTCCCCAGCCACATTCACCAGCTCATC
>JBAMHV010000020.1:3914968-3934122 GCA_037177535.1 Pseudomugil gertrudae
TATATATATATGATGATCCTCTCGGTAATCAGAATTATTTATTATTTATTTTGTACTAATATGTGTTCCACATGATTTATGTATTTTGCTGGACCGACCGGAAAAAAAGAGAGGACAGAAAGACAGCAGAGAGGACAAAAAGACAGCAGAGAGGACAGAAAGACAGCAGAGAGGACAGAAAGACACCATAGAGGACAGAAAGACAGCAGAGAGGACAAAAAGACAGCAGAGAGGACAGAAAGACACCATAGAGGACAGAAAGACAGCAGAGAGGACAGAAAGACAGCACAAAGGAAACACTGCATTCTGATCAAACACTGCTCCATCCTCCACACACCTTTACATAAAACAAAATAAATCTCTCACGGGGCCTCACAGGGGGTCAAAGATCTACAAGTGATCTACCTACACCATGAATGAACAAGCAAAACATGTTGAACCTGAATAAACCTAAAGAACATCTCGGTGACTGTGATCATGCCGAGCGTGCAGGGTGAAAAGTGTTTAGAGAGAGGTGATTGTACACTGGTTGTTCTGGAGTCAACACCAGACTGATGAGCGCTCAGAGAAGAGACAGAATGCAAAGATGAGGCTTAAGCAGCATCATTTTGGTGCCACAGTGAGAATATGTGTAAGAATTTAATAGTCAGGCTTTGTTTGGGTAAAAAAAAGTGTTTTAATAGTTCGGAAAACAAAATTAGAGAGAATTGTTTGGTTATAATGAAACATTTTTAAATTATTTTGTGTAACAAACTGGTTTCTAATTGAATAATTCACATTTATAATTAAACATTTAAAGCATAACAGATATTTAATGTGCATAGTAAAATAAAGTTAGTGTTGATAACAAGTGTTTACCATTAATATTTTACCACTAAAGACTTTTTCCTGGACCGGGTGTCAGAATTTGCTTAAATACGACATGTTAAACATTTTAGCTTTAGCTTGGCTAAACTAAGATAATATTTTTCCATCCATCCATTTTCAACCGCTTGTTCCCAGAGCGGGGTCGCGGGGGGGGGCTGGAGCCTATCCCAGCTGCCTACGGGCGAAAGGCGGGGTACACCCTGGACAGGTCGCCAGTCCATCCAGGGCCAGATAATATTTTTAAAAAAGTGAATATTCATACTTAAAATGAACCCATAAGAGCCCAGCAAGACATTTATGATACAGTATGATACAGTTTTATTAAAGCAACTAATAAAGACCTCAAAAAGAGACTTTCATGGGTTCTATTATGTTATTTACCCGTAAAAATGAACTCAGTCACATATTTGTATTGTCTTAAAAGCTGCATTTCTATCACTCAGGTATTTAGTACTGTTGAGAATTTTTAATCATACTTCAGAAAAACTCATTTTAACACTTTATTCTTGATTTGTGGCTATATTTCTGCCCATTTTGGGTTATTTACATTTTGTTTATTTCAAATGAATCCTCTTTAGTCAAACCATTACTTTGGATCCATCTTCATCTCACTCACTATGAAATCATACTGTATATTTTACAAGCAGAATAGCATTGATCAGCATCTGCCTTAGCAAGTGTTTTCCTTTGTGATATTGAAACTATCCACACCACGGATGCTTTCCAACACTGAATCTGCTTCGTGTCTTTGGTGAAATGATCACATTTATCAACAGCGGTTAATAGAAATGACCTTTTTGAACCAACATTTGCACCATCTCGAAGGATTTGCGTTTCTACACCCTAGATGAAAAAAAAAACCCAAAATGGCCCGATGTAGATCAGGCATATTTATATACATCATGGTCGTGGAGACCAAAGTAAGCTACTAACTACAAGCTGCAAAGTCAAACTCCTGCAAAACACGACACAGCCATTGAACCCTATTATATTTGTGATGCTATTAACATTTTAGTGTAGTTAGATAAGCAGCATTCATCACTACAACGTCTTCCTCATGCAATTCCATCGGACCTTGAGTGACACTTCTTAAAGAGCATTTTCTGAAAGCAACATCTTATATGCAGGCGTTATAATCACGAATAAAGCTACGGGAATGTTTGTAATTATTCTACATCTCTGGCTTTTCTTACCTTTGTTACAAATATTACGTCTGAGCCACAGTGTTACATCATCCCAGAGTTGACCACATTCGTTAGAACCGAGGCTGCCAGAGTCTGAATCCATCTTAAAAACCTGGCTTCCTCTGTCAGGTCGAAAAGCAGACTAAACACTGCGAGCTGCGGCTCTGCTTTCACCAAGCAATGCCAGGAAATAAAACGCCCTGTGGTAAATGAGGCCTCCCCTCCCTCTACTCCTGTGCATTTCCTCTCTGCAGGCCACTTCCTTACCCAAAACAATCACTGCCTTTTATTTTGCATTATATTATTAAATCCATCATCCGCAGAGCTGACCTGACAAAATAATGAATAAGATTATCAATTTGGCTCGTTTCATTCATCACTTTAAGTACCAGAGCATCTTATAATGAAGTCAGACAACAAAATTCACCTGAATTTCACTCCATTTGCACATATCAGAACAGCATCCCAGATAAGAGCTGACCATTATGATACGGATATATAGAGCTGCAGAGACATTTCTTACTGTTGTTTTTTCTTACATTACACAATAGACTGCCTTCCTGCTGGGGAACATGCTGAATTAATGGCTCCTCCTCTGCACACCCTGTGGGGATGTTTCTAACTCGGGGGAAACGAAGCCCTGCATTAGATGGAATAAACATGAGCTGGGCATGAACTTACCTGCAAAAGATGAGAGGGGAGAATGAGGTCGTGGTAAACCCGACGACTGACCGCTTCCTATCAGGCTTTTTCTGTTGCTCGTTCTACAGCTGAAAGACACAGGGGTGCAAATTAGGAGAAACAAACAAACTGTAGGATAAACGGCACAAAGTGACCCATAACAGTGTAAACAAACACAAAAAACATTTATAAAAAGGAGATAAAAAAAAGATTAGGTAAGAAAATTGATGTTTTAATTCATCATAAATTAAACTATTTTTCTTTCTCCATCATTAAAACTGTTTGTTTTAATTGTTAGTGAGAAAAACTGTTTGACAAGGTAGAAAATGTGGAAATGCCTTGCTCAAAGTGAGGATAAGTTGATTATTTCTCTGCCTTAATGACAGCAGCTGGGGTTGTATTATAAATATCTGGAAAGCCTGATCGGTACAATGAGCATCACAGCTAAACATGTAGGTTCTGCTCCCAAAAATATCCCAAGATTACTCAAATTAAACTCCAGATAAAAAGGCTGATTTTTTTTTTTGCTTTGTGTCATTTCTCTCTGTGCATAGTTCTTTGTTTTCTTCTCTGTGGCGCTCTTATCTACTCCCATCTTCCCATAAAAGTGTTAAACATTGTGTAGAAGTAAAACCATAAACCCAGAATTGATTAGAATAAAGAGTCAGAGTGGCACATCCTACGATCTTCTGGATTAGCCTTGATTAAAGTGAAAATGAAATTTTAGACATTTAGATTTCTCTATACAAAAGAAAACCGTATCAAGTTAATGATATCCCCATCTAACAATCAATTTGTTTACATGCAGTTACACTTACAGCTCCACTAGGTCAATAGCCTGGACTTCTGTCCCTCGTGCAGAAAGCACAATGGTACTATATGTCCAACTCCACTATGACATGTCCCCACTATGACATGTCCCCACTATGACATGTCCCCTCACAGTTCAACAGTTTTAGGGTTTTTATGGTTAATCCGTTCAGTCACAAAACAAACTGCTGAGCAGCTTTATAGCTTTGCATATGTCCAACTTTTCATAAAATTGTCTTCATAGTATTGAATTGTACACCATCCTCTGGTTATTTTTTTTGTTACTGGCTTTAGTGGCTCAAACTCAGAGTGATTACGTCCCTTTTGGTTAATCTCAGATAACAGATAGCTTCACTTCCAGCCGAGGTGTTGAAATATTACAGGTGCATCCACAAAAGGATTTCCTGCTAGACTTTGTATGATTAGGGATGACGGGGAGATGACAGGGATTAGGACTGAGCCTAAAAGGTACCATTAGTACACAACATGAGTACCTAAAGGCACCAGGTAGCATCCGGCACATTGGTGAAACAGTGAAACTCTGCAGAGTCTTTTTCTACTCTTAAAGGCCAAAGACTCAGCAGTGCAGAATTTCTGTGCTTAGTTTAACTTTTCTATTTGTTCTGGTTCAGCTTCCCTCCTGGACCAGTTAAACTCCCCACGTTCTCCCCTCTTCCCTAGAATTAGATGTACCCAGCACGCTCTTTTTTTCCTTTTGCTTTTGCCAGCAGCAGCATTGTAGCTTGATGTATTGTAAAGTTTTTCTCACAATGCGAGTTTGTTCCTGAAATTTTCATAATTTATTCACAATTTTGCATCACAAAAATGTTATTTTCAAATTATTCAGTTTTGTGTCCATTTTTTTTCATCAGATCCACTAAACCTTTTTATTTTAATTCTAGCCAGCCAGCTTAGAAAATCTGCTTCATTTGGGGAAATGTGGGTGATATGAAATGATCCATGTCATAGAATTTCAGCCAAACACGCATCTTCATGCATCACAAGTCATAGCTTTTTCTGAGCTGAACTACTATCAGGTGCTATCTACTCATTAGTCAACGAGCTTAACATCGTCACTGCTATTTTCTTTGTCTGCTTGAAACAATTTCTTTGTTTAAAATGGTCTAATTTTCTATAGAATTAAATTTCCCTCCACTATCTTAGTCTTAAATGTTAAAATAAAATATACAGGATTTTCTCTGATAAAATGTGATTAGTATGAATAAAACCTGACTTTAATCTGAATGAAGTAGCTCGTATGAAGCACATCTGAAGACTTTAACCACATTAAATACTTGGTAAAGGCCTAAAATCTGACTAAATTCAGTTTAAGATTATAATAGTTTGACAAAATGTGGCTTGTCTATAATCTTTAATGGGGCCTTCTAACATCCATCAGGCTTAGATGATTATAAATAAGACTGTAGATATTGTACATCATTTTCTTCTGAGTGACTTTAATCAGAAAGAAAAATAAAGCCAAAAGAAAATCTGGCTGCGTTTATAAATGTCTGATTGACTCAAGCGCTTGTTAGATATGCGGGACCAACCAGTCTGATACACGGTCAAAACAAGCCTTTATGATAACACCCTAACTAATATGGTCCTCGAGTAAACCTGGCACAATCTGTGCCACAAAAACAAGTGACATAACATTTTGGTTTAGTCACCCCAGAAAAGAAGCAGGTTCTGTGCAGAGTATGTGTGTTTTTAGTCTACTGGCCACGTTATCACAGGACTGTGACTCACGAGGAGACACTGTAAGCAGCAATGTGTGAATCATTAATATAACGCAACTTTTCAACCTTGAGAGACAAAAATGTGTAATTTCAATGCAAAAGCAGCTTCGCTGCTTACCGTCCTCGTTTATAAATTTGATTAGAGCCCATCAATGGAAACACATCATGCCTGAAGAGCACGGATTCACTTCAAGGTCATGGACTTGAATCAATGACATGCTGTTACATAACCTCCTCTGAGATCTGAACCATTTCCGGCAGAATTTTTCAAGACGGTATTCAACAAGGAGAGTTTTTTCGGTCATGAGTGCAGCTCGCTTGTCTTTGCGCTGCAGCAGTGATCAAACGACGATCAAACTCACACAGGCTACTGCAATGAGGCTGAAAAGCAGTAGCTGGCAGGTCTTCCTGTCTCTGTTAGAAGTGCAGAGCCCTCAGAACCTCAATGTCACATCGGTGAATGTGAAGCACTGCACTATCATGACGCCTGATAAGGTTTCTCACTGCGGTGTCAAAAGAGAGACTCAATGAAGGCTTTGGAAGCTTGATGCTGGATTTTACATGTATTCACATGATTCTGCTTCTATGTTCCTGAACAATTAAAAAACTGATGTCAGGAAAATAAAGTACATTATAAGATTATATGCACATTCTGCAGAGAGGCAGCAGATCAGGACTTTGAGGTTGAAGGAAACACCTTTTGAACACGAACCTTAAAAAACACAGAGCATCCCTCCTGTTCTGTGTATGAAAAAGTCATCGTCTGTTCACGTGATTGAAACAATCAGATATACGACAAGACCAAAAACAAGCAACTGTGTTTAAATTAAAACAATTTAAAACATTTAAACAAAAAGCACAAAGTTGCTGATGCATCTGGAAACTCTGGAACCCAGAGCGGATGTTGCGTAACACCAGTATGCAATATTTTAAACATGCATACATGTGTAATAATAAGTTAACACTACATATATTTTAATTCAGTTATGCTTCAAATATGACATAATTTTATTCTAGAGTAGTAATATATGGAAATATGGCTGCACGTGTAAGCGTGACCTCTGACCTCTGTCTCCAGACTCCGGAGCTTGATAATTACTGGTTGTAAATCAGCTAAATACTTCTGCAGCAGATCTAATCAGAGGTTAGTGCCAGAATCTGAGAAGTGGAAGAGATTCTTAGTAAAATAATAAAAAAAAAAAAAGGTGTGACCTGCAGGGTTGGCAATCATAAAGACTTGAGAGAATATAAATTAAACATAAACCACCTTGGCTGATGTTGCGTGAAGAAGCTGTTGTATGTCAAGAAGCTGTTCTCTAGAAACAATTCTACTACATAATAAACCAAATTAAAATGTAATTTCACCAAGAAATCATACTTAAAGCATTTTTATTTGAATTAATAGTCATTTGTTGACCATAATCACACCTATAATATGTACAAAGATGTAGGTCGGCACCGCTCTGGTGCTGCTCGTTCTGGTTGTGGAACAGTGGACCAGCTCTATACGTCTTCAGGGTTCTGGAGGGAGCACAGGAGTTTGTTCGACCAGTATACATGTGTTTAGTGGAAAAGGCGTTCCACCGTGTCCCTCTGGGATTCATGTCCGAGAGTGTAGTACCGGACCCCCTTGTACAAGCTGCCTGGTCCTTATAAGTCCGATTAGTTTCCAGTGAGGGTTGGACTCCGCCAAGGCTGCCCTTTATTACCGATTCTGTTCATAACTTGAACAGAACTAGGCACAGCCGAGGTGCTGAGGGGATCCGGTTCGGTACCCTCAGGATCGGGTCTCTGCTTTTTGCAGATGATGTGGTCCTGTTAGCTTCATCTGGACGTGATCTCCAGACTCGAGTGATTCGCAGCAGAGTGCGAAGCGGCTGGGATGAGAATCAGCTCCTCCAGATCTCCACTGTGTTGTTGCTGGGAAAAGGATTCAGTGTTCATTTCTCCTCAGCTGTTATGTCCAGTGTTCCTCCCCGATGCAAACACACAGACATCAGTGCACAGACCAGACCAACCGCAGCCCACCTCAGATTCAGAATGAGCAGAAACCTTCATGAAGTAAATGTTTAGGATCTTTAGATTCACTTTTTACCATAATTAAAGTTCAAACAGCCATTCAGCACAAGTCCAGATTCCCTTGGCATTGTTGACACAAAGACATGATCTGACCATCATCTGTTCTGCTCTGACATGCACAAAAATGCCTCCTCAGCCATGGCAGAGGGTCTACTCCTGATATTTGCCCGGATTAGTTTATATGGAAGCTTTAAAGGGGGTGGAGGGTGGATAAAGAAGGCCTGGGCAAAGATGATAGAGAGAAAGTAGGCCAGCATTTATGCCGTAGTGCAGACGCGTTACACTGCTGGCACGGATCCATACGAGGTTTAACAATCTCTTGTATGCAAAACCCTCAAACTATTGTTCTACTTCACACAAACACTGGTGCAAATCTTTTTGCAGCAGCTAAAAATACTTTCCAATGACAGCTACTGATCGTATCGAACATCACTGCACTTTATTTTTAAAATAACCAACATTAACACAAAGTAATCTCAATCTGTCAAAATCTTTTTCAGGTTGGTTACTTATTTAGCCTGCAGGAGGAAGCAAAAATAGATAAAAGTCTTTAGTTTGTACTGCTCTAAGTCAAGCTGTCTGATCCTGACCCATGTCAACAAGAAGCCATGATTAATCCTTTTACTTGTGTGAATCGAGGTCCTTCGTCACAGCTGTCAGGTGAGCTGACAAAGCACAATGGCACAAATTGCTGCACGGAGCTGACAAACTTAAATTCAAAGTCAGACACAATGACACATTCTGATCTAATAATAGTTTTTTTGGATATAAAACAGCAGCCAACAAAGACGACCGTTTTCTTTAAGGTGCTGTCACTTTCATGTGACGATTTAGTGACTAACAAAGATTTTCAGAGATTCAGCTCTAAATAAATATTCATTCTGTTCCCATTTTAGTTCCTAGGATGCAAATCTATCAGCTGCTTTATTACACTAATATATTATGACGGCCCATCTATTCATTTGCTATACTGCTTAATCCAATTCAGGCTCCTGGGAAGCTGGAGCCTATCCCAACATTTAGCAAGCGAGATGCAGGGTACACCCTGAACAGGTCACCAGTCCATATCGTAATGATATAAAAGACACAGTGTTAGTCATGTTTTATAAAACTTCATCCATTCTCGGTATCTGTATGGTATGAAATCACAGCAAATTGGTTTGAATTAGCCTAAATTTAATTAGTGCATTACAGTTTTTCACCATTAAATGTCTAAATCTGCCAGTTTTGAGATTAGAAGGACATTTCTACCCTAAAATGACCAGTCGTTCATATTAAGCTGCCCTGCGATGTAAAAAGAAGTAGGTCAGAAAGCGGATTAAAAATAAATATCATTTTATAGACTTTCACCAATACTGTGGCCCATCATATACAACAAACTGGGATCAGATGGCTTAGCTGCAAAGCAGTGTCTACACACCCTAAATCCTATAAAACGATGAAGACTTTAATTCTTCAACATTAGAAATGCTTCAAAGCTAAAAAAACATTTTAAATTGCATGTTATTCAATGAAATCCCAACTTTTGTTAAAGAAGCAGCACTTTCCCTCCATCGCCCGGAAAGTGGTTTTTGTTTTGACAAACCGTAACAACAAGCGGTGGCAGAAATATGAAAACACAATCAGCATTTCCACTTTCCCACTGATATTTAAGTGGGATGGCAAATGGAAACTACACATCCTGTGTGAGGAACCCGAGACGGCCTCAACAACAAACAGTCAATTATCATTTGACTCACAAAGCAAATAATAGACAATAGAGAAGAAAGGAACGCCCATCTCCTCGCTCACGTTGACGTCGCGAAGCGGCTCAGATAACCTACTGTAAACACATAAAAACATCACTGTTATGACTCGCTGCTCCAGATAGAACGTGATTGTTTTTATCCCGAGCAGACAGATCTCTCTCCACACCCCAAAACGCATAGAAAACATTTACAACCAAACATTTAAAAGCAGAAAGTACGGCGGTACCTCTTGGATCGGCGCAGACGGGCTCCGCTGAAGAAATGCGGGATGTTAAAGTTGGACAGTGCTGTCCAGGGGCTAGAATCTGACATCGTGTCCACGTCATGCCAGAGAGGGAGATGTAAAGGAGGCTTTTGAGGACCTGATGAGAAGCGACGTCTGTCAGGGTTTAGGAGGTGGTAACCCCCGGAGCAGTCCTGACAAGCGTCCTCTTTTGGTCCAAACTTCCTCTGCACAGGCACATCTGCAGCCAGCTGCGGCATAAACACTCTGGCAGGGAGGACACGCCGTCCTCCACTGTCCTCAAACAAAAAGAAAGTAATCCGGGAAGAATCCTGAAAGGCACACAGAGAGCGCGATCCAGGCCGGGTGCTGACAGCCTCCACTGCAGCAGGGACACGACACCTAATACCAGCTGACTTTTCCCATCTCACTGTGACTGTGTTCTCTATCCCAAACACTCACCCTGCTCCCTTCGCTCAACATGCTTCATATCATGTAACAGGCATCTACCACTTTACATCCCGTGAAGGGGGGGGTTGTCAAACCGAGGGGGACTGCATCATCAGCAGACGCTGCGACGGACCTGCTGCTCTCACTACCTGGCACCCCTCCCAAAGTCCACTGGATCATTGGATCTATTAGGAGGCATTTGAAATGGAAAAGTTGGGCTTTTTGTTGCAGCGATCCTCCTGCTGATGGATTAATTCCACCTCTGCCTGCTTCTTAAAAACAGTCCTTCCTCATTCATCTGATGAGTGCCTCACCTGAACTAAATTACCTTTGATCCGTGACTCATTCTCTGTTTGACTTTTACAAGCTGATAAGTGACTAATCGCAAATGATTCAGAAGGGAAAGCGGGAATCTGTTTCATTACCGGTCTCCCTTCTTAATTTTATAAAACATTTATTCAAAGCAGATAAAGATTTAAAGTTTATGTACTCGTGAATTCATATTGCAAACATTTCTTTTTGTCAGCTCGGTGATGAATTTGACTTTCGAGTGTGTATGAGGACTTTGTGTCAGCTGATCTTTGCAGGCTGCAGGGTGGAAACTATGCAGGGAAATTCTGTGAAGTGGCTGTCAGCGTTCAAAACAATCTACCACAAGAAATAACACTTTAACAAATACATGCAGAACTAATATACTGATTACTTATATTCACGGATTAGTTTTTATAGGAGTGTGCAAAGTTCGGCCCTGCAAACCGACATTTCAGAGCTGTGGAGTGCAGATAAGTGTGTGATCTAAGTGTGTGCAGGGATTGAGGCTACTGTAATGGCATGATTAATAGAAGGTAGTTCAGATGTTTCACAAGTCAGCTTTAAACCCTTAATCTTATCTTGCATCAAGCTATAAAAATAAAACTTGCAAATAAGAGTTAAAAACCGTGTAATATATTTATAATGAAAATCACTCCATACTCTTAACACAGCATCACTAAATGCAGCAAAGCTAAAACCCACATAATGTGTGAACCCTTAGATCAGCATGCAGCACAGATGCACACTGATATAATTACATGATTATTTAGATTGCCTTTCTGGATGGAGGTGGAAATGTTAGCCACATACATAACTTGCAACAAACAGCAAAGTACACATTTCCTGTATAAGGCGAGTGGCTGCTATCGGCTATCTTACAGGATAAAAGTGATCATTTTCATGATGTTTGATCAGCTGTTAGGAGTCTTTCATTGTGCATTTACCTAAAAATGGCATTTTGGCCTAGAAAAGTACGACACAGAACAGGGTTACTCATTCTGGTCCTCCGAGAGCCACAACCCAGCAGTTTTTCAATGTATGCCTGCTACGACACACCTGAATCAATGCCAGACAAACTATTACATTATATTAAAAAAACAATCACTAATGAGTTCCAAAGTATTTCATCCCATAATCCTACTACCTCTGAGCGAGCTCAAACCTTTATCAGAACCTCTCACATTGAACAAGCAGACTTTTTTAGCCTGTTAAATTGCTGCCAACTCAGAGATTTTTCTGTATGACCCAACAAAACGTTTCTGTGCCAGTAAAATTAAATGAGTCAGTTCCAGGACCAAGTCAGCACGCCACAACAGATGATGAAATCTCCTGTTGACAGATGTCATGTTAGAGAGCAAGAGGCTGAAAGCAGCAAACAATCATCTGATGTACTGGTTATTGTACTGATTATCGTCATATCAGACAACAGTAATAATTCAGGTCTATGAATCTGCAGGAACCTGGATTTTTGGACACCTTTCTGTAAAAATAAATAGTGGAAAGACCTTTTGTTTCATTATAACAAAACTAACTACACCAAAAGAGAGAAAAACTAGATTTTACACTGGTGAGTAGATTAAACAAGATGCTGAGCAGAGATGTGGCCTCATTGCACTTTGCTCCTGGAAGTGATACAAGCTACAAACAAGTCCACACAAATGTTCATTATTTCTGAAACGATTGAGCTTTAATAACCTGTGAGATCAGTCAGACAAGATGCTGAAGACGAGAGGACTCATTCATCAGGTGCTCTGGCTGGACAGGATGAAGAAGCTCAGGAAGGGGACAGAGTAAAAACTAAGAAGATCTTCATCACAGAGACATAACCACTGGTTTCTCATGCATGCGACTCTTCTGTAAAAGTGTTATCAGAGGTCATTTCTGTCAGCAGAAAGCCTGAGTTTGCGAGTTCATTCTCTCAGAGCGGCTCTCCCTGCAGGCCAGTGTGACAGCCTTCACTCTAATTATGGCTTCGCTCCGTTTCTATGCTCCACATAAGAGATGACGGTTCAGATGGTTCAAAGTCAAACCTGCATAAAGCGGCATGAAAAGAAAGGTCACTGCCAGTCATGTGCTGACATTTCATGCAGGAATTCGGTCTTTCTACTGGTTTCAGAGTTTCTCTTAGCGCCCTTCAATGAAAAGAATAAAATGATGACAATCATGTCTTTCACTTCTGTTTTCCTTAAGCAGCAAAAAAAGAGCCCAGAGAAACATCATGCAGGTTTGTTGCAACAAAGTCATCATGAGCACCAGTTCAGTCATAGATTCAGGGACAGTCGGCTTATCTAATCAAACTTCTGTCTAAGTGATGAAGAGCTAACAACGACCACACTGTTGACCATCCCTGAGCTAATGTTTTCCTGAGCACTTTCTTGCTTTATGAGCAGCTGTTTTAAAGTAAACGTTTTGTAAACAAACCAAACATGTGTTTGCTTTTACAGTGTTTCACCTGAAACACCCTGTGCAGAGAGCATTTCCCTCCATGGCTGAGCTTTCACCATCATGATTTGCCTTTTATTTTTTTGTTTATTCCCTCATCATTATCATATTAGGCTTCGAGTACCTTTTAACCTCTGAGATAAAATATCAGTCAAAGGAGATCAATTAAATAAATGCAGCATTTTTTTTAATACAGGAAGTTTTCATTAACGTTAAACAATCCAAATTATCTTCACAAGAGGAGATGATTTGTCACAAAGCCACTAAAAACTATTTTATCTTCCTTATTAGATTTCTGGTATTTTCTAAGCCTTTCATTTGGATTTTCATTCCTCATCATCATCATGTGTCCAGAAACAGTTATTACTGCTGACACTAAAATCCAAACCAGTGTGGGAACCACTGATCTATTTGTTCACAACAGTACAGGTTACCGAGGCAAATATCTTTAAATGACGTACCACCTGATTATTAGAGAAACAGCAGCATCTACAAGGAACCCCTGCCTTCATCTGCCTCAGAGATACTGTTAGTGCAGGCATGCAGAGTGAAGCCTCACTAATCACATATTGATTCGGCCACAATACAGCAGGGATCAATCCAGAAATCCTGGTTACAACAAGCTTTTACTGCAACTGAATCTACAGATTAGCAGTTTAATAATATTGGTTGAGATCTCTGATGTGGTATAAATATTCTAATATAGAAATAAATGCTGCATATGGAGTATGCAGTGCAATGCTCTGCACTTTGAACTACGCTGTCAGTTTCACTAAATGAGAATTTCATTGCATCTTTACCACAAAA
Source organism: Pseudomugil gertrudae (assembly GCA_037177535.1). Lineage (NCBI taxonomy): Eukaryota > Metazoa > Chordata > Actinopteri > Atheriniformes > Pseudomugilidae > Pseudomugil > Pseudomugil gertrudae. Next base: position 3,928,311 of record JBAMHV010000020.1, read on the forward strand.
ACAAACATGATTGTTTTGCTTGGAAATGGTAGCAATAATAAATATAATATTATATATATATATATTATATATATATAAATATTACAATGCACAACTGCTGGTCAAAATGACATCTCATAAATACTGGTGTGTCAAATGTGACAAGTATCAGGATAAATAAACCAAAAAGTACACAAATTTTTATTTATTTATTTGCTACATTTGGAGAATAAATAGACTAATAAAACACACAATAGAGAGAGACAATACTAAATACCATAACTGAGCGGAGTAATATCTCTTTAGCTATTAGTTTAAAGTACAATTCTCACACATTTCATTAACATGTTGGAAAGTTGAACATTGATTAAAGTTTTTTTATGGTATTAAATCATCAGTTCGGTGGCCATTGTTTCTTGCTGCAACACATCTGACTCAAATCAATGTGTGGTTAGCAAACCTATGCAGAGTTTAGAGTCAAACCTGCTGGAGTCTGCTAATCAAGTTAGACGTGTCAGGCGTGTTGCAGCAGGGAAATATCGCGGCTCTCAAGGAGCGGAGTTGGTCACCCCTGCATCAGATTATACCTGTGGGTTGCATAAACATGTCGTCCTCCAGATGTTAGTTCTGCCTGAATACGCAAATAAAACCATCCAAACAAAATTATTTTACATAATAGCATAACTGTACATGTAGCTAAAATCATCTGGGCCACTACAGTAGAAGTAATGGTCTCTTACCAACCCAATAAAAAAGGACCATATATAATCTACTGGTCACAGTCTTGGCTGCTTTGGAAGCAACAGAGTCTAAAACACTAATAACACACCGTCATGTAGGAGAATTAGTGATTAGGTCATTATTGATAAGTCTGTATTGCCGTGGAGCATCCTTCTCCAGCTAAATGAACCAGGCTTCTCATTACATGTGTGTACTAGTGTTAGTATACATGTCGTACATGATAAAACAATGTCTGAAACTCTAAAGGAAAGAAGATAAAAACCAGCATGTTTATACTCCTATATGCACCAGCTCCACTTATTCTCTATGAAAGCTGTGCAGAGTAAGAGCAGCACAGGGTGAAATTAGTGGGTGTTTTATGAAATTCATTGATTCCACAAGAAATCAAAACCGAGGGTTTTGAATGAAGTACAGGAGAAAGAGACAATAACTTAAAAATCAGACGGTTTTTCTGCACATCATTTGTACCAACAAAGCAAAAGGAGATTCACACCGAGCAGTGAAGTGATGCTACCTCTAAACACAAGACCGGGCCCAAAATTTGTTTAAAATTAAACCCTAACATCCATCAAAGAAGCGTCTTAGTGGGTGAAATGTTGAGTTGAATGATAAGAAATGTATGTAAAGCTCCCCCAGCAAATGCAAAAGGTCACTTATCACAAATAAGTTGAGGTTATGGCGACAGGCTTGGATTGAACCATTACTGGCTACTGTTATGAATGCTCATCATTCCTAAATGAACCCAACTGTATTCAGACAGATTGGGACCATTCCTCACTTTGATGTACTGCAAATGCCACAAATCCTACTTAGCACATGAAAGGGAAGCGTAAACCTCTGAACAGAATGGGGAAAGATGGGGGGAAGGGGCGGCATTACATAAGCGTCATGTCCTTTTTCAGTCTCATATCAGCGACTGATTATTTTAGAAAGACAAACTGAAGACTCGGCTCCAGAACAGTGACTGACGAAGACAAGACTGACTTGAACATGCACCGACAAGTCTTCCAAAACAAAAAAACAGCCATGGCTGAAGAGAACTCTTGCTTACCTCCAGAAATGAAAAGCGTGCAGCGGGCTGCACGGACTGCAAGGACTAGTGGGAGTGGGACTCAAGCTTCGTGGAGTGAGGCTGTAAGTTAAATGGAATGTAGTAAATAGTTATCTTTTATCATTCACAGGACAGAACCCAGCCCCCCTCCCTATCACAGCTCTGACATGTCCCGATGAAGACAACAGCATCATAAACGACCCCTGTCAGAAAAACCTAATCGTGTTTGAAGAGCAGGTTCCTGAGGCATTTGTCTGGTTCTGCAGTGTCTATTTGACATTGAGCCTGAAGGCTGACGCAGACTAAAATGAAATAAGGGAGTGAGGACCTCTTTCTAAAAAGCTCCAGATTATCAAATGAGTAATGCATTTATAAAAAAAACAGAGATACGGTGTCCAACGATGTGTTTATGGCTGCAGAAATCAAAGAAATGTGACGTCATATATCGAGTCATTTCCAAATCAAGTGCCAGCAGTAGCACTGCAGACCATTAGGTCATGCAAAGGTGACTTACTGCAGTGGCTTCCAAGGCATTTATTAAAATCCCTAAAATGATGCAGAAAATGAGCCTTGAGATAAGATTCCATGATTGTGGACACTTCAAAAGGAGAGCTTCGTCTGCATTTAGATTAAAGCCACCAATGAATAAAAGCCTGATGAGTGTGAGTTATTGCAGTTACAGTGAAGCATCGTGTTGTGATCATGGCAACTGGACCAAATGACCTTTAGTTTCACTCAGTGTCACACTATTTCATTGCAAATCATCTAGTAAAATACACTAATTTCCCACCTACTTTGGATAAAGGTAGCTAAAAATGACTATAGGAGTAATAATCCACATACTCAGACTGTTATTCATTATTCTTCCTTGCATTAAAAAACATTGTCTGGCTCACCTGTGTCACCGAACAGCAACCAATGATTTACACCACTTTATTAACGATTCGGATGTCATGGTAGATGTGCGGATATAGTTTAAAAAGCACAGAACATAATGTGCTGTGGCCAGACCTCACTGAATTAGAAAATGAAAATAATCAGTGGTTTGATGAGACTGAATTTAACGCAGCCCTCACAGCCAAAAGAATAAGCGCTATTTGTCTAAAATCTGCATAGAAATAACGTCACTCAGTCACAAATATTAAATCTTTAGTGAGCGAGAAGCAGAACAAATGCCTCGTTGACCCAAATAACAGAAAAAAGAAATGCATCAAGTCATTTAAACGGCTGTGATAAAACTGACGTAAACCACAGAGCCTTCAGTGATTCACCGCTTCTCACCTTATTGATTTCACACTGCTAAAACACTCCTGATAGATTTGTTATGTGTGGACGTCCTGCACGTGTGCCGTTTGTGTCACACAAACATAGCCACTCGCAACACGGGCAAAAGCAGAAATCTGTAAACACACATGCAGACTCAGACACATGAGCGGGCTCCTGTTGCCTAGCTGTGCAGGATTTGACAGACTTCCTGCTGCAGATGCTGCTGCTGCTAATGCTAACACAGCCCAGAGCATAAGGCAACGGCAAAAGATGGCAAGAAATATGACACAGAGACGGATGAAGCGGCTCGCTGCAGAGGAGCTGCCTCCCCGGCACGATAACAGAGGAAAATACTCACTCCAACGTCAGCCCTGGAATTCTCAGCCTCTCCCGCTGGGCTTTCATGGCTGAACTGTGCTCGTTTGCTCTATTGTGGTCATGATATGCATTCACACAGCCTGTCTGCTGCTCTCCCCCCCCCTTGCAACGACAAAGCGCCAAACCCGGCCACCACAGAGTAATGTGACGGATTGGTTTTCTCTCCCCCACAAGAAGGGAGGGGGTGAGAAAGGAGGGCTATGGGTCTTGTTTTGGTCTTTCCACGTTCCACCTTGAAGTTGTCAAATAAGACCCTCAGTTTCCAGCGGGGGCATGGAGGCAGGACAATACCCCTTCTTCCCTCCCCTAATACACGCCCCCCTGCTCCTTTAAACGCATGCCCTCAACCAGCACTACCCCTCCACCAGCTGCTCACATCCTTCACAGCAGAAATATATGCAATAACCTAAACCCTTCTCCGGGTGCAGTCACCTTGACAGACGCTGACACGAGGCACGCAGGGTACGATGCAATGTGACCACAACCACAGTGATGATGTCATCTCTGTAAGAAAACATACTGCGCCACGACTACTCCACGTCCCTCAGAGTGCACGAAGGGAACGTGAACAAATAAAATGAGCAGGTAGAGATGAAACATGGCGTGTGGGTTGATTGAGGAAAAGAAATCCAGAGTAGGCTTGTATTATAACTCAGCACGAAGCTTTCAGCTTATAACACGGAGAGAAAAACAGTCAACTTTTTATGAATTATCCCCTATTATCATCTTTACATCCATAAACTACTTGGAATAATTTGGATAAAGCAGGACCAGACACTTGATTGTTCCCAACTTTGTGAGTAATCTGCTTTTTAATCTAAATGTAAACATGTCGTAACTTCTACATGATAAAGCCACAGCAACACTATATAATGCAAAACATTTAGAAGATACAACCCACAAGAAATACCTGAAGCAAAACAGGATCAAAAACTACTAATCTTTAATTTGTTATGGCAAGAAGAAAACCTGATATCAGGAAAAATGTTAATATGATAATATGAGATAACATGTAAACAAATAATATAGTGTATAATTTAAGAGTGTTGTGTAAGTGAACTATGGTAGATTTCTTTACCTTTAATTTTCCCTAACTAATGCTTATTCACCATCTCTATTGCATCGTGTCTCTTCTCTGAGCTCCCTCCAGCCAGTAAAAGTCAGCTAAGTATTTAGTGTGGTCTTAACTCTTGCTCTGTAACTTTTACTGCCTTCATGTAATAATGTCCGCTTGCTGAATCGGTCACGTGTATGTTTAAAGCGACTATGATAGTGATATCCAGTTGCTAGTGTGCGACACCGTGCCTTATTGCAACGCTCCAGGCTGGAAAAGATGGAGTGAAGCGTGGTTTTTCTCCCTTTCGACACTGTAGGGAAACAGTAAGAACAGTAAGAAGAAGCAGCATTTCAAGCTCTGAAACTCATACAGAGTTGCTTTAACATGGGCGACATTTCCTTTGTGCAACAGTACATGCTGGTTAGTTGTAAAACATGGAAAAAATGCACAACATTTTTATTTAAAATTATTACAGCTTGCTCTCCCTGATGTGACATAATAACACTATGCATGCAGTTATAAGTTTGGGAGGGGGGGTAACATCAGCAGGGAACAATGCAGTCGCAGATGAGAATGACAACATTATGACCACTGCAGGATTTTAAACACCCTTGAAGTTGCTGCTTAGCATCATATAAATCAACCATATTGTTGTAGATGTTCTGCGGGAACATTGAGGTCCACGTCCGAGAAAATTAATCAGTGACTCTGCAGCAGGAAACTGTCCCTGCTAAATAACAAAGGGGGGAGGTTATCAAAGATAATTTGACACAGTGTTCTGTTTGATATGAGTCACCACAGTAAAAGCAACAGATAATTGTTGTATGATGATGCAGAAAACAGGCCAGACAACACAGAGCTCCTGCTTCTCTCAGTCCCTCTAGTAAATTACTCAATTCTTTATGGCTTTGAGCATATCTGAGGAGCAAAGAGCCGTTAAAAAGAGACGCCTATCAGTATATTTACCAAAGAAGTAGAATAATTTCTGAGAACCAAGAAGAGTAAAAAATCATCCCAGAAGGCCAAGTGTGTTTTAAAGAGGACATATGCAAAATCCACTTATTTAGCCCTTAAATACATGTTTTTGTACACTTCTACGTATTTAGGAAGGTTTTTAACTTTCTCTATTTTCTATTATGTTTTTTTTTAATCTATTAAGATAAAAAGCGTGTTAGCGCGGGTTCTCCCCGAGTTAGCGCAGGTTCTCCCCGAGTTAGCGCAGGTTCTCCCCGAGTTAGCGCAGGTTCTCCCCGAGTTAGCGCAGGTTCTCCCCGAGTTAGCGCAGGTTCTCCCCGAGTTAGCGCAGGTTCTCCCCGAGTTAGCGCAGGTTCTCCCCGAGT